>APFE030862124.1:0-25843 GCA_000404065.3 Pinus taeda
AGGACAAGTTACGAGTACTGCGACAGGCACCATCAGCGAAACCAATATAAGGCGTATTAGACATCTGCACAAGAAGCAAAAGACACAATAAGCGACAAGCGACAATCGAGTCCATAAAAACTCTAACACACATACACAACACACTTGCTAGAGTACATGTATATATAAAAAGAAGCGTATTAGCATCACGCATAGTACTTTTTCAAATACAGCCCATTCCGGGGCTGCGCGAGAGTGTTCCCTTCATAATCAATTAGCTCATATGCCCCTTTTTCCAAAACTTTCTTGACAATATAAGGGCCTAGCCACATGGATTCGAGCTTTCCTGGTCCTAGCTTATCGTTTGCTTGATCGTACAGCAGAACTAAGTCTCCCTCGTTAAAAGAACGTGGATGTACAGTTTGATCAAAGCGGGATTTGACTCGCTTCTTCTGCGTTTCGATAGCTAAATTAGCTAGGCACCGAGTCTCATCTAAATGGTCCAAATAAAGGAGGCGTTCTTCTAATGGGGTAGTGTTAGGAAGTAGCTCGACGACTAATTTTAATGAATGGATTTCACACTCGATTGGAAGGGTAGCCTCTAGTCCATAGACTAGTTGAAATGGAGTGAAACCAGTGGCATCCTTCACGGAAGTTCGGTAAGCCCACAAAGCAGGGAACAACATCAAATGCCAGTTAGACTTGTGCATGCCAACAGTACGCTGAAGCATTGTAACCAAAATCTTGTTGATCGCTTCAACTTGGCCATTGGACTGAGGGTAGTACGGAGTAGAACTATCATGCTTTAAGCCTAACTGGGTTGTCAGTTCTGTCATCATATGATTCTGGAAATGCTTTCCGTGATCAGTGACGATGGCTTGAGGGATGCTGAATCGCGAAATAACATGATTAAATAAAAATTGCGCCGCTGTGTGACCGTCTTCATTCAAAGTAGGCATCGCCTCGGCCCATTTAGTAAAATAATCGACGGCAACGATGATGAACCCATGCCCCCCGGCCGAGCGAGGGTTACAGGTGACATAATCAATGCCCCATTTGGCAAAAGGGCCAACGGTAACAACATGGTGCAAAGGAGCAGGGGTGCTCGCATCTTCCGCTGGAAAATTTGGCACTCGTGATAGGAACGGACTGCAAGAATGCAATCCTTGAAGATGGAAGGCGAAAAATAGCCAGCACGAAGAATTTTTTGAGTGGTAGCATAACCGAACATGTGACCACCACAAGCACCTGAGTGGCAGTCATTCAAGACTCTCTCAGCTTCCTCGTGAGTAAGACAATGGCGGAGAACAGAGGCGGCGCCGAGGCGATATAAGGTATCCCCAATGATACGATATGGTTGAGATTGATGACGAATCCTTCGCCGAGCGTCTTTGGAAGTGCCTAGGTGAAAGGAGGACGTTTACAAATATACGAGAATGTCACCATACCAGGGATCGAGGGTGCTGATAAGAAACAAGGTCTCATCCGGGATGTGATCTTCGGTGTGAGATGGCGAAGAAGAAGATGGAAAAGAGCAAATTAACTTAGCAAAAACCAGCGATTTCTTGGACTTGGCGGTAGCGAACTCCAAGTCAAAATCTTGGAGGATGACAATCCACTTTGAGTATTTGCCCCCCAGCAACTGGCGTGACAAGATATACATCATGGGGTTGCAATCAGAAATCATTGTAGTAGTACGCAATAGAATATAATGGCGGAAACGTTGGATAGCGCAAACAGCGGCTAACGCCAACTTCTTGACATGTGCATATCAAGTTTCCGTATCTAGGAGGTTTCTACTGAGATAATAAATGACATGCTCAGTGTCATCGTCGTCAGTTTGAACAAGAACCATACCGATAGTGGTGTCGGCGGCAGCTAAATACAGGATGTAGTCACGATGATAGTTTGGAGGGCGAAGCAATGGAGAAGAGACAAGGAGACCCTTGAGATGCTCAAAAGATTCTTGAGCCACAGCATCCCAATCAAAAGGGACATCCTTTTTAAGAAGTCGTGTAAAACCTTTAGCCACTTCGGCGTAGTTTGGAACAAAACGACGTAAAAAATTCGCTTTTCCTTGCAGACTTTGCAATTGTTGTAAGGTAGCAGGGGGAGGGAGATTCACTATAGCTTCGACTTTGAGGGGATCCAGGCGGATGCCCTCATGGGAGACGACAAATCCAAGAAGTCGACCCAATTCTACGCAGAAGACACACTTATGAGGATTAAGCCTGATGCGGTAGTGTCGATAGCGAAGAAATATCTCGCGAAGATGAGCAGGGTGGTCCTGACGCTTGGCTGAATGAGCTGGAAGATCATCCAGGTAAGGTTGTACAATGTGTTGGATGTCATGAAAAGCGTAGGACATTGCACGTTGGAAGGTAGCGCCGACGTTTTTCATACCAAAAGGGAGCTTCTTATAAGCAAAGGTACCCCAGGGACAGATGAAAGCAGTCTTGTGTTGATCAGCGGGAGCAATATTGATCTGGTTGTAACCAGAAAAACCGTCCATAAAGGAATACATCTCGCTTCCCGTACACTCGTCAATAATCTGATCAATGAATGGTGTGGGGAAATTATCTTTAGGACAGGCCCGATTGATATCACGATAATCAACACAAACGCGAATAGTTCCCTGTTTTTTTAGTGACAGGTACAATATTAGAAACCCAATCTGTGAGCGGGATAGGATAAATAAAACCAGCTTTAAGAAGTTTTTCGACTTCGGCCTTGATTGCTGCAGCTTTTCGGGGGTTTACTTGACGTAAACGTTGACGAACAGGCTTAGCACCTAGGTACGTGATGATTTCATGCACCACTATGCTAGGATCAATGCCAGGCATTTCTTCATAGGACCAAGCAAAAACGTCACGAAATTCACGAAAAAAGGTTCGAATAAAGTTGAATCTCCTCTGGAGTACAAGTGACTCCGATATGAACGTGTTCGACGATCCCTGGTTTAATAGAGATGTAAATAGGCTGGTTTTGCGTAATGTTTGCCATATTACCTTCATAAGAGGTTTGGTAAACCTGAACAGTTGACTGAAGGAATGGGAATGGGAAACAAGGAGCAAACCATTGAATAGGAGGTGGCACATCCTGAGGGACAGAGAGCAACGAGGAACGATGGTGGGTAGCATGCCAAGGAGGTTCCTCGAGAGACATAGTCTCTATAATAGCTTCGTCGGAAGAAAATATTTCTTTTAAAGGATCCGAAGAAGTTTGATCTGCAATCCCTAAGGATGGAGTGAATGTGTGGAAAATTTTGCTCGAAAGAGCAACTTCAGAAAGAGGAGCCGATGCAGCTACGATTTCAACATAGTTGAGTTCGGCTGGACTCAACGGCATCTGGTCGCCCCAAGATTCTACTTGGTCGATGGGAGGAACGATCCATGGATCAAGACAAGTAGAAATCATATTGACGGAAGCGACATTCGGAGGAGAGGCTGGAAAAACACCCATAAGGGCAGGATCTTTAAAAGTCTGTGACCTAAACTCTCAAATGATTTGGAGGTATGCTCCACAAAAGGGATAGTCCCTTCTGAAGAGGAAGCGAAAAAATTCAGCTAGTCGACCGTAATAATCTTCCCTTGGTGAGGGAAGTGAATGATACGAAAGTAAGAGGAAGCAATAGCTTGCATTGCATAAATCCAGCTGCGTCCGAGAAGGAGGTTGTAGGTTAAAGTAGCATCAACGACTTCAACTTCCATCTTGACCGTTTTCCCTTCCAAAGAAATGGGTAAACGTGGGAGGATACCATAAGGATGGGATGCTCTTCCATCAAAAGCTTCCAAGGTTGTGGGAGACTGACTCAACGTTGGAGAACCAATAGCTTTCCAACAGGCAACAAACATGATGCAAGTTGAAGCACCTTCATCGATGACTGTGCGATGGATAGTTTTCTTATCAATAACGACCTGTATGAGGAAGGCAATTTGGGGAGGCAGTCTCTGCGTATGGCGGTCTAAGTCAAATGTGATTAAACCCGAGTCAGCCTGGTCTATACCGTCGATAGCGGATAGAAAGGACTTCCTCTGAGAGGGGCAGCTCTGGAGAACTTCTAAAGCGGACATAGCCGACGGAGTCTGGGCTAAATCCTCAACGATATTATAGTGTTGAGCAGCATGGGTATTTGGGTTGTAAGAAGATTTCCGGAGTACTCCTTTTGGAGGGGGTCGAATAGGCGTTTCAGTACTAGGTCTCTCGATGTGGAGAGGGCTTGAACTAAACGGAGGAGCACTGGGGGGAACCTTAGGCTCCTTGCCGGCAGACAGATAATCTTTTGTTCGAGTACTGATATTAATAGGTATCGTTCCCACCATAAACACTTGGGAACCGAAAGAAGAGGGAGGTTGAGAGGGGTCTGCGACCATTTGAGTCTGCTGAGAAGGAAAGGGTTCTTTAAGCACCGCAGGGTCCCCAGGAGCACCTTTCAAAAAACGACTAACTTCAGACCGCCGAGGGCAGTCCTTGGTATAGTGATCCTCATCATAGATAAGACAAGGATACTTGGGTTTGCGTTTGGCACTCTCCTCAGATTGAGGTTTAGGTTGTTCCTGTTTAGGTTGTTCCGACTTGTTTTTCCCTTTCTCTTTCTTTTTTGATTTCGAGGTTTTGTCTGTCTTGGTTGACTGAACAGCATTAACCTCGGAGGTAGGTTTAGAATGAGGTGTAACCTGAGAAGTGTTTTCATTTGGAGCATTTGATTTTTGCTTCCCAGGATTCGCGGAATTTTTCTTAGAAGATGAACTCACAGACCCAATAATACCGTTAACTGTAGGTGTTGGCGGGGCTTTGGATGTTCGAGGTCTAGGGGCATCAGGCAAATAATCATATAATGTACCCCACTGAGAATAGACTAAGTCGAGGTATTGAGCACGCGCGATAGCTTGCTCTTCAATAACACACGCTCCGATAGCAATGTCCCGAGCTATTGGAGGGACGAACGAAGTCGTGAACCAGTCCATAAGAAGATGGTCGGGAATCCAAAACTTAATCATACGTCTACACCGTCTCCATTCGTGGATGTGATTGGAGATGTGTGTAGCGGTTGTTTGTCATAACGACGTGAGGAGGTGCGTGCCCATTTCATAACGAATGGGCAACTGAAAATGAGTGAGGAATGCCATAGCCAACGAGTTGAAATCCTGAAAGGATCCGCGATTTAGCTCAATATACCATTTAGCGGCGGAGCCAGTGAGAGTCCTTTGAAAGAGGCGAAGCTGAATCGAATCATCAAGCCATGAATTAGATGAACACCATAGATGATAAGTCATGACATGAGCTTGTGGATCTTCATTAGCTTTACCATCGAATTTCGAGCAATCACCAGGAATTTTGGTGGGAACCGGAGGCCAATAAGGATTATGAAGGATAGGATCATTAGTTAGTTTGGACACATCCGGTAATTCTAAAGTCGCTAAAAATGGTAACTGAGGATTAAATGACATCTGAGGCTGCTGGTATGATGGAACACCCGGGTTCCAACAAGGTGGTGGTGGCCCCCAAGGGCCTTTCCCTGACGGATTTGCCCCCATAGTATGTTGGCCATAGGGATTTGTGTTTTGCCCCCCAGTGTATGGATTACCAAACGATGTTGCAGAAGTAGCATGTGGCTATTGATAATTTCGGTAAGGAGCAAATAAAGGTTGGCCTTGAGGTTGCTGGTAACCGTAGTGTGGTGGGACCCCAAATTGAGTTTGAGACCCAGGCTGAGTTTGATAAAACGTTTGAGATTGACCTCCAGCCTGCATTTGAGAACCAGACGGATTTTGGGATCCTACTTAGGTCCAGGTGCCAGGTTGAGCAGCGCCAGTAGATGGATAACCTTGGGCTATCTGAGCAGAAGGATAACCTTGCTGGTATTGAGGTTGGCCTACCTGCTGATACTGAGTTTGGCCTACCTGCTGATACTGAGGTTGGCCTCCCTGCTGATACTGAGGTTGGCCTCCCTGCTAATGTGCAGCAGAGGGTTGTCCTATCATACCAGATGGTTGTGTTTGAGGTTGACCATCTTGTCCAGAAGATTGAGTATACTGGACAGTTGGTTGACCAATTGTTTGGGCAGTTTGACTGGAAACTTGGGTATATTGGACGTTAGATTGATTCGGATTAACAAACGATTGACCAGTTTGTCCAGTATGAGAACCTTGCTGGAGATTAGGTTGAGCTTGTTGAGTGGAAGGTTGGCCTGGGTTACTAGTAGGTTGTGTATGAGGAGTGAAAAAGGGACCACTAGAAGCAAATGGATTTCCTTGGAAGGATTGTCCTTGTAGATTTTGTTGGTGTGGTTGTTCAGGTTGAGCATATGACGCTTGACCACCATGATAAGAGGTAGGACCCCAATCTATGGATAGCGGAACCGAAAGCTCTCCAACTGACAGCTGACCCATCCTGGTACCAAAGGGTGGTAGATACTGATCATACTGCCCCCCAAGTGAGGCATTAGATGTAGGATCAAAACCTGCAAATAAAGAGGACGAAGGTCGGCTAAAAATAGGGGTCGAAGAAGCCACAGATATAATTGGAGGGGTTGTCACCGAGGTAACAGTTGTACTGTGAGGTGGTGGAGTCGAAGGCTCTGTATTGGAAAAGACGGGTGGTGACCAAATAGAAGTCGGAAAAGGAGATGATATAAAATCACGCAATGCTCTATAACCAAGAGGCAGTCCCCCGGTAGTAGCAGTCCTACTAACATGTGTAGATTCCATTGTGCTAGGAATCTCGTCCCCTAGCATGCCGGATTCGTCAGTCGTAGTAGGTGATGGATTTTCCATATCAGAAGGAAAAGGTTTCCGAGGAGAAGTGTATTCCCAAAAAGGGATACCATTTTGAGAAGATTCCCAAATAGGGTTCGTATAAAATTGGTAATCCTCGTCGCCTGGAGCACGAGAGCTAATCGGTTGTATACTTGGAACAATAGGGAGAATTTGACTCACAACCGGACTCTCGGAAGATGAGATTGGTAGTTCCGCTAGGATGAAACTTCACAAAATCCTAGAGAAACTAACAAAACCAGTCCCTACTCAGACTAACGCAACAAAATTTAATCGGGTTATGTGATCGTGGCCAAATAGATTTTAAGACACTGAACTTGACCTTTTCATTTTTAAAGAGTCGAGAAAAGGACGAAAAGATGACTCTAGTCTCCTTCGATTGTTTAATGAGCACGAAGTGACAAGCTGCTCACTTACACCTTTTTCTTTTAGAGAGTCTGAAAAGGATCAAAAGTGACTACTCTGGAAAACTAGGTAAAAGGTTTGCCAAACAATCCGTAAAACTGCTTATTACACCTTGGCAATCAGATGAAAACCAAGGACTTCCCATACTGTAGTCAATCTTCCCGAATGCTGTGTTCAGTGCATTACGGCTTGTAGGGCGGCAGACTCAGCTTCCTATGGATCAAAGGTTGCAAGCCTATAGGGGTCTCCCAATATATACTCGACGGTACGTGGGAGCACAATCCGTACTGGCACTTACCGTTTCACCGTGGAGGAATCACCCAACCACTCAACGATAAACTACCAGGTTTAAAGACACCGGAACATGCCTCTAACCTAGACCTCTAGAAAGTGAGCGTTATTTTTTAATGCGTTGTTAGGTTCATTGAATTAATTTTACAGTTTATCTTTAATTAAGTTTCAGTTTTCGGTCTTACCGTATGTGGTCTCTTGAAATTTCCTTAATGCAAACTATATGCGAAAATTGTATCGTTTCATTGAATGAACTCTATCTACGGGAGAGTTGAGAGTTTTATACAAACAAAATGATCACAAAGATTCTAATGCAGCTAATAACAAGAAATGAAAATCTTTTTCTTTTTCTTTTTTAAAAGCAACAATTAACTAAAAATGCTAATCAATAAAAAGCAAAAAATCTTTTCGTTTTTTCTTTTCTTTGAAAATAGTATGATGCACTTAAACAGATCTCAAGAGATATGCACTTAACAGATAATTCACTCAAAGAATCTAGAACCAATTCTGAAACATGAAAAATGACCTATTCACGCAAAGAAAACTCCAAAATCTTCAAGAACTATGTAATCTAAGTTCAACTGAAGTCAAACAAGAAATAAGCAAGCTAAAAGTGAGTTACTTGCAGCATAGAATGCAAAACTTGTACAACTACCAGAGGAATGTGGAAAAACAACCGATAAACTAACTGGATCATCAAACCATAAATCCGACAGAAGGCTCGACATGCAAAGCCACTAGGGCCAAGATATAAAATCGATAGAAAAAGGCGAACAACTGAAGGAAAAAGAACAACTGGTCACATAACAGTCCAACAAACTTCCAGGAGGTGTAAAAGATGCAAAAAGATACAGATCCAAGCTCAGAAGGCTAACAAACAAACTAATTGAGAAAATTCACAAGTCTGGCACGACTGTCAGACTGCAACTCGCGATATAAAGGGATTGGCGTGGGTTGTCTGATAGCAACAGGCGCCAACCAGCGCGACTGTCAGAAGAAAAACCGCGCTAATCAAGTTTTCCAGGCAAAAAACAAAACAGGTAGTCCCAGGCTTGGCTTACAGTATCTAAAAAGGCCAGCAAGCAATAAACAACAAGAAATTCAGCCCAGAAAGCTATTCAAGCCAGTAAACAAGAGAAAAATTAACATGCAAGGCAAGGTTGAAATTGTTCAGTTCGTAAACTAAACCGGAGATTGACTAAAGTGGCATTGATCTACTTCACTACTGCATAGCAATAGTGTTTCGAAGGCTATCTGGCCATGCTTCAGGCTCCGTCTACAGTTTACAAATCAAACAACACAAAAACAAACAACAAGCTTCTCCCCAGTGGAGTCGCCAAATTGTTGAACTGGTAAATCCCCTCTTTATGGACAGGCGATCCCACTAGCCCAACACGGTCTAAGCCACAATCACACAAGCTAACACGCAGGTTCCTAATTGCACAAAATCAGAGTTCGATCTGATGTTACCTGGGATTCCAACGCTAGTAGTTGTAGAAGAATCGTCACTCCCATTCCTTTGCTCCGGCTGGTCACAATCCCCACGATCCTCGTGAATGGACACCTGCACATGCGAAGAACGATACAAACACAAGCATAAAATCCAGTATATGCAATTATATATCGATCAGAAAAGATATAACTCAATTACCATTATGAAGACACATGAGTGGAACCATAATGATAGTCGCCTATTAATGAGTAAAAACAGAGAAAGATTACAACCAAAGGTTCTGATGTTGAACCTCCTCTGACTGGGGAAGCAGCTAAATACGCCTTGCAAAGTGACCTCTTCTCTCTCAATATTTCGGCAGCATAACCCCTCTATACTTTACAATTCTCACTATCACTCCAGCATTACTTCAACACTCACAATAGCTCTAGCAAAACTAGTTGATTTAATGCAGGGGGACAGTCATTTATAGATGGAGGAGGAAGGAGTATGCATTGTATCAGGACACCTATTGAAGATTAGCATTATCCCTGAAAATCCAGTGAACTTAGTTGTCATGGATAAAAAGATGACACTCGACCGCTTTCATGAGGATTTTTCCCTCAGAGAACTCCATGAACAGAGAGGAAAAAACATATGAGTGCGCGCTGGCTAAAAATCATAACCAAATTTAGGTGGCACAGGCTTTGTTCTATGAAAGAGCGTCAATGGGCGCGCCCCCTTTTAAGGAACTGAGTCATTGGCGCGGGTAAGACACTGTGAACCCAGGCTAATGGAAAAAGGGCATTTTTTAGGGATAATCTGCAAAAGGTGTCTTCAGGGAACATGAAGTACATACTCAGGGGAATATGATGCAAGTGTTCTTAGGTTATGTCATTGGTCACAGGTCCATAAATGCGTCCTCCAATGTATGAAAACAAGGGTAATAGGGACGGTGACCAACGGTGACAAATTACTGTGTAACAGATGCCCCCTAAAGCATGAGGCCCGAGAGAGAGAGAGGGGTGAATATGCTTTATCAAGAACATATATAGCTGCCGCCGAGAATCTGCATTGAGAGATACCAATTTGATAGTTCAAATACATGATGTATGTGGCATGGTCACAGCAGCCATCCATAAGAGAGTACATGATGATAAAGGATCCGTAGTATGGACGCAGCCAATCTGGTTAGGATCAATGAATTGACTCAGGTATGGTCACAGCCATCCAGTGAAAGAGTCATGTATCAAAATCACGCCTGGATTACAACAGACACAATCCAGGGTCTTGCGCTCCACCTCGACCTGAACATAAGTACAAGTTCAAGCATGTGAACATGTGAGCTGAAGTTGAACATGCATGAACATCGTCTGATTACCAGCCAATGATGAAAGTTGTTAACAGACGCGAGAGGTACCACCAATAATGACAATAGCCCTCAAGGTACTATAGGTACAATCTACGGCGTGTGAATGAATGAGCCGATGTCGAACACCCGTAGAGTCAAGGCCTCCCCTTGAAAATATCTCTACAACATGATTTATTTATAATTTGCACTCTCGTTCCCTCATCGGACCTTTCTCAATCCTCATAAGTGCCTCTGGAAAAACAAGCCTGCATATATAATAGCCCCTACCCTTACTATGGTCATTTGTGCACTTAATGCACAAAACCCTCTATCGCACCTCATTTGCCTTCATAACTCCCTATGGCCAAAGTGCTTCGCAAAGCATACATGAATCATCCCTTTTCGCTCATCGCACTTCACCTTGATCAAAGGGCGAAGGTTGGTTTATCATGAATGAATAAGAGCGATGGGAGTGAGTCCTCCACCGCATCACACATCTCTATCGACCTTGCCCCAAAGTTTATATATACAACGCGCCTCTATCTACCGGACCCACCGACCCTATTAAGCATAGCATATATATATGTTGGGTCCGATGTTAATCGCTTATCGCTATCGGCCTAAGTCCAAGGTTTATGTATATATGGCACGCCCTTGGCCTCTAGACCCGTCGGCACTATGAACCGCATTATATACATTGTCGGTTCTGGCCCCCAATCGCATATCGCGTATTGGCAGGGCCCGGGCCTTATACATAATACGCGCAACGATATGGCGGACCCGCCGAGCTATCAAATACGATATATATATTTTCAGGTCCGAAGCCCTATCACATATCGCTATCGGTGAAGCCCCAGGCTTGTGCATATTGCAATATGCGATAGGTCAGACCCAACGATATTTATAGACTCCAACATATAGCATTTGAGGTCTGGCTTGAGCGATCGGGGAGGGATTTCCTGTGTTTTCATGTGTTTTCCAAATTTTCTGAAATTACAAAGGATCGAGTTTTTAGTGTAAAAGGCAGGCCTGTGGAGCCCTGATAGTGTAATTGTGCATCAGGGAAGTGGAAGGCATGGGTACTGCGACCCGTGGAGGGGTCGATGCCCAATTACGATTTAAGAGAAGCCCTCAAAAAATTGTGCCAAGCCTATGTGTTGAGCAGGAAACTGTATGTTGACTGTGTATTAGGCATAAATCCTTTTCACACCTGTTCTGTAGTTTATAAAATGAATGAAGGCAACGTTTACGTTTGATTGAATATTTATGTTATATTGTTTGCAATCATGAAGCTGACGAGATCTATCCTTGCAGGTGAGAAGTAAAGGACGCAGGAGGGGATTCAAAGAGCCATGTATGTAGAAGCATTGTGTTTAAGGGTCTGGCCACAAGCGTTTCAGGTCGAAACCCCACGTGTTGCCTGTGCATTCCATAAGCAGAGATGTACCAGTCTTCATTATGGGAAGGCAACATACAGTCACCCTTTTTACCAACATCTTTTCACTTCCTCAGTAAAGGAATCAATCCGGCTGTTATGCTTTCTATGTGCCAATGATCATGTTTATGATCCTATCTCTGTGTACTCGATTTGCATATCGGATATAGTGGGAAGATGAAGAGGTAGGGTAGACCTAGAGTCAGGGGCATTTGCATAAGTGTCACCTACGAAGAGGAGAAAGGGCTTTTGATTTTTGAGAAGAACAATTTTGCTTTATTGTCAATAAGGAGGACTATTTTGGGGGAAGAAGGAGCCTTTATCTTCAGACTTATTTGATTGTTCTTTTATATGTTTCAGATCAGAGTGCAGTTGTTGGCATGAATGTAAATATTATTTTCATTTATGCATATTGATGTCTTACAGTTCACTATTAGTCTTGTTAAATTGAATGTGATTCAGTTTCATGGTTAACTTGTGAATGGTCTTTGATTTGAAAGTAAGTTAAACATCAGTTGCAGTTTTAATTCCATAAAAGAATGTGGATTCCTATATGAGTGATTGGATTGCAATTTAGCTTTAATACAGTCTTGTCCAGCTGTGAATTCAGTGATTGATTCATTTGGACTTGAATCTATGCATGATGTTTAATCTTCTTTATCACGCTCCTGCTAAACATATATATGATGTTTAAACCTCTGTATTATGCTATTGTAGGATTGATTAGGATAGTTAGTACTAGATTAGAGTAGTTAGAAGTGATATAGATAGGATTTAACACATAGAGATTAGCTATTTTATTTTGTTGATTTAATTGAAGTCTTCCACTCGGAAGAAATCTATCAATGCATTTAACAGTTTACGAGGTCCCTTAAAACCCATTGGAACTAGCTATTCCAAATGAAAGCAGGCCTAATTAGGGCTTATAATTGGGTTAGTTCCCCTTGTTGGCATAGCGAACATTAGCCATGTCAACACATCCCAAGGTGTTTTGGGAATTGACCAACACCCAATTTCACTTTGAAGCTCATGAGAATTAGTTCTTATCTTGGAAATGTTCAATTTCTTCTTAGAATTGGTCAAGACATAAAGATAATTATGGTTATCAAGATTGGGGTTGATCACCTCTTTATAATACGTTATCTTCCTTTTTCCCTCTAACTCCTTATCCTCCCACAACTTATCCTTAAATTTGGGAGTAATAATATTTTTAATATTATTCTTATTCTCCAAGATGATCTTCTCCTTTAACCCCAATGGTATAGCCAAGAATGACCATCCTTATGCCAACATCGTTTGAGCTGGAGGTAGGGGTTTTGGCTAGAGTTGAAACCAATTCTGGGGAACTTCTTCAATGCCATGTTATATAGCTTCTTCTTATACATGAGATATCGAATCATAGCTATGCTTTAAATGGGAGAAAGGCTAGCTTTGATCAAGAGAAGAGGGTAGGGGGTATTTCTTTTAATCTTGAGGTTGTAGGTTATAAATTTATTTTGGATCAATTGAATCTTCTTCCACAATTCTCTAGATATGTTTCATCCCATACCTCACATCCATATAAAATAATAAGGGTGACGAAAGATTCAAAGAGGAACATTTCTTCACTCCATACCCAAAGATATGTTGACTTACAATTGTTTTAAAGACCATAATAAGTTTTCGACCTTCCAATTATCCTTTTGTTAATGGTATAATTCTAGTTGAGTTAATGATGAATGTCAATTCCAAAATATTTGTATGAAGAAATTTTCTCCAAGTAGTTATTATCATAAATGAAATTATCATAGTTGATCTTCTTAGATCTACTTATCAAAATTCATACCCATCTTGGAGCAGTAATCTTGGAGGATTCTCAATTGCTTTTCAATATCATCATGGCTCTTGGATAGAGAATGATATCATCAACATAAATATGAAGATTAATGACCATACCAATGAGCTTGAGGCCATCACATCCTGGAACTTCCAAACACTCTTCTAGCATATCAATGTAAATGACAAAAAGGGTAGGGGATAGGGGACATCCTTAATTAACAAAAATATTGCATTTAATTTATTTTGACCAACCCTCGTTGGTTGTAAGCTTGGAAATAACATTCTTGTATAGCCTAGTCACAATAACCCTCAACTCAAATGGAACCTGGTAGATCCATATAATCCTAGAGTATTCCCCTTATTGGTATTGTTAGTATAGCCCACTATTGTTATTGTTATGCCCATGTATTCCCCATGTCATTATTTTTGTGCTTCATAGAAGCCCACTATTTATTATTGTTGTGCCCTTACATTATTATTGTTATGTAGGCTTTGATTATATTGTGACCTATTAGACTTCTAATATACCAAATAGGTCTTAGCATTTGAATCATCCAAGAATTTTTTATTTATGTAATGTAAAGGAGGTTTCCCCCTCAAATTAGACTAATTTTTAAGTCCTTGATCTATCTTTTCTTCTATTTTATGAGCCGGTTGCATAACATTTGGAATTAGAGCTTTGGATTCTAGGGTTTCGCTGCTTCAAATAGGTCATCATGGAATTTTCGCTATAAGTTTTTTTTCTAAGAAGTTTCATAAGCTAAAATTGCGAATACGTGGAGCCAAAATCATGGTGAACATTGTGTTGGAATTTTAGATCTTAGTTTGCTATATGTTTTGAGATATGGTCCGAAGAAGTTAGGGTTTCTTCATGCTCCAAAATTTCATCTCAAACAGGTGACCGATGAAAAATATTCATAACGTTCGCTTCAAGCATCAGATTGTAATTTCATAAAAAGTGACAGAGTGAGCACGAACTATAGTTTCTTTTGTAACAATTTTAGGTTCGAAGGCTAAAACAATGACATGTGGCATTCCATACAAGTTTTCTCTACTAAAGCAATCCATAATCAAGCCATTGTGAGAGATTTGGCACAAATTTATCTTGAAGAATCCAATCTTGGTCTGAATTGTGGCATTGGAAAGAATACTTAGAGGACTACCATAATCTGGAATTTTATACCTTGGATACTAGATATTACAGAGATACAACAACTTCAATATTGAGCTCCGAAAAAACAAGAAAAATGTGTATATTTGTTTTACATTTTGCATAACTTTTGTTTGAAAAATCAGTTTGAACTTATTCAAAGGGCACATTGAAGCATAGATATCAGTAGTTGGTTCTAAAATGCCTCCCAAACAAAAGAATTATACACCCATTAAGCCCTAAAAAATCTCTACTATGACTCATGAAGAGAAAGAATTGCAACATGACATATCAAAATTACGAGACCAAGTGCAACAAATTTTGCTCTCACAAAGAGAAACCAAATATGAACTAAAAGAGGACATGGATGGATTAAAAAGGGATATGGCAAGTTTGAAGAATGGTTTAAAAGCATACACTGAAGATTTTAATGATGGTTTAAAAGGAGATGTGGAAGCAATGATGAATGTCAAGATGGAAGGAGTGACAAAGTTGCTGCAAGAAAGGTTTCCCAATGGTGACAAGAAAATCCATGAAAATCCTAATGAGGACAAAAGGAAAATGAGTTATGAATTTAGAGACTCCAATGTTGGGTTTAAGACCCACAACGTTCCAAATATCGATATGAATGAATTTGATGGCAAGGATCTGGTAACATGAATACTTTAGATGGAGCAATACTTTAATCTCCATGATGTGAAGCACACCCAAAAGGTACGCATTGCAAATTTATAATTAGAACCCAATACGTTTGTATGGTATCGATGGCTTTGTTCTCATAAACCGCTTTTCACTTGGTCAATTTTTATGGAGGAAATGATATCACATTATGAGGATACAAATAACAACACCTTCTTTAGCTAATTGATAAATCTCAAACAAAAGTGTTCAATGGTGGAGCACATTTAGGACCTCCAAAATTGAATATCAGGGTAAATGATATTCTAGAGGAGCATAAGATTGATGTATTCATAGGTACTTTAAAGGATAGCATACAAAAAGAGGTTCGCCTTTGGGAAATTTATTCATTGGAGAAGCCATTCAGGGTTGCAAGAAAATTTGAAAGAAAAATTATGGCAACAAGGAAGTCTACCACTCACAACTATAAAGATGGGCGTGTTGTTGATCCTAGCTTTCCACAACCTACAAGGTTGATGCCACAAAAATTGGAGGAAAAAATATAAAAAGGTATTTGTTACTATTGTGAATTAAAATACACTAAAGGTCATAAGTGCACTGAGAAGAAATTATTCTACGTAGATTGTGAGGAGTAGGAAGAAAAGGAACAAGAAACATCAAAAGAGGAGGATATGCACCAGGAACCAATCCTATAGAAAGAAGAAATGAATTCGACTATATATTTTAATGCATTGGTAGGAATTACCACTCCTCAAACTCTCAAGATATAAGGATATATCAAGAAGAAAAAGCTAATAGTGTTTATTGATTCACGTAGTACCCATAATTATTTTCATTGTAAGATAGACAAGGAATTGAATTGCTTCCTATATCCAACGCCATAGTGTCAAGTGATGGTTGCAAACGGACAAACTATAAATTTCTATAGAAAGTATTGTAATATCAAGCTAACCACGGAGGAATATGTATTGAATAGTATAATTCTTTCCATTCTAATGGGTGGTGTTGACATTGTACTAGGAGTCCAATGATTACAATCTTTGGGGATGATAGATTTTAATTTCAAGAACTTTTCTTGAATTCTTTTGGGAAGGAAAGGAAGTTGAATTAAGGGGTATCACAGGGAAACCATGAAATAATAAGCTCTAATGGCATGACAAATATTTTGAAGAAATAACAACGGGGCATAATTACAGAATTATTCTTACTAGAGATTCAAAGATCAAAATCATCTATTTCTCCAGATCTCCAAAAAGCCTTGGACAAACATTCCAATGTATTTGAGACTCCCAGAGGCCTCCCACCTATTTGTCATCATGATCATTCTATTCATTTGATTCCAAGAATTATTCCTCCAAACATCAAACCTTACAGATAACCCTATGCCCAAAAGAGTGAAATTGAATGTGTGGTTGCAAAAATGCTAAAGGCTAGTATAATTCAGCCTAGTCAAAGTTCTTTCTCTACTCCAGTAGTATTGGTGCACAAGAAGGATGGATCATGGCGTATTTTTCCAGATTATAGGGAGCTCAACAAGCTAGCTATTAAAGATAAATTTCCCATTCATGTCATTGCTGAATTGTTGGATGAATTACATGGAACAATTTACTTCACCAAGTCGTATCTTCGTTCAAGATAACATCAAATTAGAATGAAGACATTCCAAAAACAACATTTAGAACTCATGAGGGTCATTATGATTTTTTGGTCATGCCTTTTTTCCTTACCAATTCACCTTCCAAATTTCAAGGTTTAATGAAATACATTTTCAAACCCTTAGAACATTTGTGTTAGCGTTTTTTTGATGATATACTAATCTACAACAAGACTTGGAAGGATCATGTTCAACATGTTGGCAAGGTGCTCCAACTATTGGAGGAGAAACAATTATATGAAAAAACCTCCAAACATTTCTTTGGAGTACATGAGGTGGAATATTTGGGTCATATTGTATCTCATGAGGGTTTTAAGTTAGACCCTAACAAAATTAAAGTCATTAAGGAATGGAAAATCCTCACAACCACAAAGCATCTTTGAGGATTTTTCGGTTTGACAAATTATTATCGCAAGTTTTTTAAGAATTATGGGAGAATGGTAGCACCTCTAACAACATTATTGAACAAAGATACATTTTATTGGACTCCAAAAGCAACCAAGCCCTTTGAACATCTTAAAGAGGCAATGTGCCAAGCACCAGCCTTAGTTATCCCAGAATTTACAAAAACCTTTATTTTGGAATGTGATTCCTTAGGAAATAGAATTGTTGTTGTCTTAATGCAAGAAGGAAGACCCGTTACTTTTGAAATTCGTTCAATTAAAGGAAAGTATTTACACAAACCTATTTATGAGAAGGAAATGTTTGAAATACTACATGCACTAAATCAATGGTGAACTTACCTAATGGGAAGACACTTCAAGGTAAAAACAAATCATGATAGCCTTAAAAACTTTTTGGAACAAATATTATATTCAAAAGAGAAACAAAAATGAGTCACAAATATGTTGGGTTATGACTTTGAAATCATCTACAAAAAAGGGAAGAAAAATGTTGTTGCAGATGCACTCCCAGGAAAGGATGAGGATATGGAAATATTTCTTTGTGCCATTTCTATTATCCAACCTGATTAGATAACCAAAGCAAGGGATGAATGGAAGAATGATGAAGAGGTGTGGACACTCATTCAAAAGTTCCAGCAAGATCCTAGTACATGTGATGCATTTAGATGGACAAATGGTTCACTATGGTACAAATATCACTTATAGCTTTGTGAGAATTCCCAACTCAAGCAAAAGATTATTTTGGAATTGCACACCTCCCCCTTACAAGGGCACTTGGGATTTTTTAAAACTTACCACAGGGCAAGAAGAATTTTTTTTGGGATGGCCTTAAATATGATATTCAAAATTTTGTGGTACAATGTTTGGTTTTCCAACAAAATAAAGTTGATACAATTAAAACCAAGGGTCTTGTTGTCGCTCCCAGAGATAACCTCAGATTGCTTACAAGACTAGTGCCTGGGCACATCTAGATTTTGTATGTCTCAAATGATCCTCAGTAAAATGGAGACATCACATGTATTCTATATGTATATATTTAAGTGGAATGGGTTGGTCCATTCATCTAAAGGAGTAAGCCATGGATTTCTAGTATTTCTTCACATATACAAATTGCATAAATATATGCATAAACAGTGGAGGCTGAGTAGTTCAAGGACTTATAGTTTAATAATATTTTGCATAGTAATGGGAGAGGATAAGGAGAAGGAGTAACGCATCATATAGAGCTTAAAGCATCAATAATTATATATTTAACACTTAGAGATTGAAGCATTAAGGATTTCTACACTTATTTGAGTTACGATGAAATAATGGACAAAAGAGGAACTAAATGCTATGATTCATGTAGCGCAAATTTAAAGATATAATTTCAATAAACCATATAGCCACATGCATTAATAAGTCAATAAAAATGAATCTGTGAGGAAGTATGAAGTATTTCTAGCAGCTATGATTGCATGAATTTAGAGAAAAAAGCATGAACATAATGGGTTTTAAACATAGAGATAACGTACTACAATACTCGAAGCGGGAATCATCCCCATTTGCTGGATATTTTTAAATATCTATGTTATAAAGACATACAGTCTAAAAATAACATATAGTATTTTCTTTAGTATTTCTGAAGCTTTGTGTAGTGTTGCTTTCCCCTATTTACTTGGAGAGGAGCGTTGAACATTAATTACATAAAAATATCTTTGGTCGAGTCTCAACTGTCAGGTTGACTAGCTGTCTCAGCCAGGGATGGATCTGTGGCCCAAAAGCATTACAAAATATTAATTTCCTCATTAAAGGGCGGCACATTATAGGATAAAAAATCAGCTAATCAGATGAACAATGTTAACAAAATATCTTCATGCCCATCCCTATGATTTCTTCTACTTCAGGTTGTAGTTTTTTCACGGTATGGCCTCCTGTGTTGCTCAGCCGACTCCCATCATTTATGCCTTTACTACTTGAACCATTCATCCTTCAAAGCTGGGAGTAGGCACTATCAGTTTCATGTTGTATCATTGAAGAAGAGGAACCCTGGGTGGTACTTCATCTTCCCTCTATATGGGGGCACCATGCTAGATAATCAAGTCTTCTCGAGCTACCAAGTCCTTGTTTACTTCTGCCAACGTCGACCCTGGTTTCGTGTCACAGAGGGCCTTTTTGGATCAGCCCATTCTGGGTTTGAATGCTCCCTCTTACTTATTAAATGCCATAGCTTCCGACCCACCACGCCTTTAAATTTTCGTAACGTTGGGTCGCAGAGTTCTCATATTAGGATTTCTCACCGAAAATATTTTACAGGATGAGGCCTCTAGATCCACTTTAGCCCCTTTTGCCTTATGTGACCAGGGGCTATGACCAAGTGCTTAGTCCATTGGGTGCTAGGGCCTTTAGTCTCCTCTCTGGGGGTCTTCTTCCTTTGTTACGCAGAATCCTGCACACCAGTGGTTTAACATGATTTGCCTTTGATATCTTCCCTTGACCCTTGCGATTGTCGATTTGCAGTATTGGGCCCACCTGGGATATCACAATCGCAATACGAGAGAGAGAGAGAGTGAGGGTGAGTCATTTTTGGAGTGGGGTATGAATAGTAAGTGGTAAGTGAAGGGGGGGTGTGAAATGATATGAGAGCAATAAGTAGTAGCGAGGCCTAGTGGGCCAGACATGCCTCGCTGATAAAGGGAAACATGGGGGGGGTGCGAAATAACCTGGGAGCCATTGATCTGGTGGAGTCAATCTGGGTCATCTAGAAAGGGGGGTCATTTATTTGATGGCAGAGGAGGGGACCCGGAAAATTTTGAATATGTGTGCCACGTGTCCTCCAGACTTCCAAGTCATGCTGACATTAGCTACCTCATGGATTCTCAAGACCAATAGGATTCTACCACGTGGACCCCTTGGAGGAGAGAGAAAAGGCATGTCTGCCTCTAGTTTCTCAACTAATTTCCTTTGTAAATCGGCATTGTGCCTCCCTTGATGCTTTAACACTATCGACGTATTTCCTCGCAATTCCTTAAGGATGTTCTGTTGGACCTGCCAATCGTCGATTTGCTGATATTGAAGGTTTGCTCCTTTTTACCACACTTTGAAATCCGACCGATCATCGATATGCCGATATGTTGCGCCTTACATCTTTGACTTTTACAATTGCCCTCCCCCCTGCCACTGCTAAGAAACTGCGATTGTGATTCGCAATCTTCTCCCAAACATTTGATAAGCTCTTTCCCCTTCATTTTAGAGGCAACAGAACACTTGAACCTCAATAGGCCATATCTTTTGATCCAGAAGTCCATTTTCAGACTTCCATATATCGTTGGAAAGCTCGTTCTGAGCATTATGCAATAGATAGGGTACGATTTGGATTTGAGTGCTTCTATGGCCTAGAAGATGGCTTCAAAATTCACTTCTCTTCGGCAATTTTGATCAGATGAAAAATCATAATGCAGTGAGTGACAACATTGGCTCGAACTGGGCATAGTGCCTTGCTAGAAAGGTGTTGAGAACTTGTAGACCAATAGCCTTCCTTCCATTGGACATGGAGTCATTTCTAAACAAACAATAACTCTGTGAAAGTGGAATTTTCAACATAAACAAGAAATTTCAAATAACAATTACAATACACACATCGATATTTACAATGAGTGTAGGACAGGTACCTCTAGTTTTGGAAATAGGGTTTGAGGAACTGACCATTTATCAGTAGTTACAGGGATTCACCATCCATATTTTCAAGCATGTATGAGTTATTTCCTCTCTCTTCTGTAATCTTTAAAGGGTCAAACCATAGCGGATCGAATTTTCCGTGATTTCCTTTATCTTCCTGTCGGACATCCCATTAGAGAACTAAATCTCCTGGTTGAAGAGGTCGATCCTTGGCCTTCTTTTCAAATAGGGATTTCATCTTTTGTTGTTAATTTGACAATTTGGCCTCCACTTGTTCTCTATTTTCATGAATCTCGACCAACTAATTTATCCTTCATGTCAAGGAACTTGGCTCTTCCTAATCTTCTTGTAGTAACTTCAACACTGGCATCGCTAATTTGATCAGGAAGACCGCAGCCTTACCATACACTAGCTCAAAAGTCAATTTCCCCATGGATCATTTAGGAGTTACCCGATTGGCCCATAGGGAAAACTTCAGTTGGGAGTCCCAGTTCCTCTGATTCTTGGTGATGGTCTTCTTCAACACCCTCACCACAATTGTTTTGAGGACTCATCTAATCCATTACCTTGAGGATAGTAGGTAGTGGAGTTCCCAATGATGATATTGAATTTATGGCAGAAGTTGATGAAATTGGCAAATTTGAATACCCGAGCATTATTAGTGATAATTTTGAAGGGACAACCAAAGAGAGATAGTATGTTCTCCTCCATAAATTTGATTACCACTAAGTATGTATCATTTCTGGCTGGGATGGCCTCTACCCACTAGGTGAAATAATCTATGGCCGTCTATATCCACTTGTGTTGGCCACTGGATGGTGGGTTTATTTCTCCTATGAAATCTAGTCCCCGTTGTTTGAATGGTTCTTCCACATGTACTGGAATTAGGGGGAGAGGAGAAAGATTTTTCCTCTCAACAAACACTTGGCACTTCTGGCATGACCTGACCTAGGAATGAACATTCCTAAATAGTGTAGGTAAATAGAATCCTACCTTGAGGATTTTATGTGCTGTGATCTTCCAGTTGTATTCACCTCCACAAACTCCTCTATGAAATAGGCCATTGGATATGAAATATTTTTTCACTTGCAATCTCATAGTTCAGTATTTGGATTTATCCTGCCCCAGCGGGCACCTCAAGAATAAGAGATAATGAACAATGTTCTTATACCAGGGTGATCCCTTATATTTAGCATAAATCTTTTAATCCCACACTGACGATCCTCTAGTTTGCCTTCCTCTATTACCAGGTTTATCCCTAAAGCTTGGAAATTTGATTCAAATAAAAACCTTGGCCAACCCTGGACTTTTATGAGCTTAGTAGGATTTATGTCTAGCTCATATTCTTGTATTTTTTCTATCCACCTACCCCTCTTTCCTTCACTGTCTCCTTGCACTAGGATTTCCTTGAATGCTTTCGTTGGGACAAATGCTGTGATTTCTAATTATAGCCCATACATATGAAATTCCTTCAAAGCCTTGACTAGTGTATAGGTTTGCTTCTCCAATATTTTATATTTCAGCTCAGCATCGCTCAGGACTAAGCTGAAGAAGGCGATGGGTTGTTCATAACCATCTTTGTTTTTCTATAGTAGCATTGTGACAATAGCATGTTGGGAAGAAAAAGAGAAGATATAAAAGGGCGCTCAATATTCGGGGGTGACCAATACCAGGGATTCAGCCAAAGCTTCTTTAATTCTAATGAAATAATATTGGGGGGCAGGGCTCCACTTGAATTCATTTTCCTTCTTAAGCATGTCCGTAATACCCTTGAATATTTCTGCATAGTTGGCTATGAACCTCCTCAAGAAATTTATTCTCCCCAAAAAGGCTTGTACCTCTTTCTTATCCTTGGGTAGAGGAATATGGCTGATGGCTTTGACTCATTTAGGATCGATCTTCACACCTTCCTACGTTACGTGTCCTAATAGGTTCCCCTCACTCAGGGTGAACTGAGATTTATTAGGATTCAAAGAAAGACCATATCTCCTGCATTTTTCAAAGGTGAGCTTTAAGTGGAGGATGTGCTCTTCATCAGTCTTGAAAAAGATTGTGATATCATCCAAATAAACCACCACGAATTTGTCTTGCTCCCCTACGAAATATATGCCCATAGCTCTCTAAAATGTGGCCCTTGCATTAATAATACTGAAAGGCATGCAAGCGTACATGAATGTTCCCCACGGGCCGGTGAAAGCAGTCTTCTTCTAATCATTAAGGTGGACTTCCACTTGTTTGTAACCATAGAACCCGTCCATCATGGACATTCTGACTGCGCCAACCACCTTCTACAATAAATGATTCATCTTAGGCAGTGAGTAGTTGTCTTTTAGCGACGCCCTGTTTAGAATCTGAAAGTCTACACATAGCCTTATTTCTCTGTTCTTTTTCTGAATAGTGACTAAGTTGGCCACACACTCTGAGTACCTTAAAGGCACTATGATCTTTGCCTTTAGCAGCTTTCTCACTTCTTTTTCAATGGAGCAGAGTAAGAGAGGATTTATCTGCCCGAGTTTCTGCTTGCATGGCTTTATTCCACTCTTCAAAGGAATCTTATGCTGAATGATGTTAGTATCAAATGCTTTCAAATCCTCATAAGACCAAGGAAAAACATCATTGTAGATTTTGAATAGATTTAAATACCTTTGTATGTACTGCAAGGGGATTCCTTTTGATAGCTTGATCATATGAGGTTCCTCCTCTGAGCTGATATTGCAGTCTTATACTTGATCGTCTATCTCTGGAGCCATTGGAGCCATTGGAGCCATTGGTTTGGAGGCTATGTCATCCTTATTAAAGATCCTTTCTAGTGGGAATAGTCCACGAGGGATGGTATTCTCTTTCAGTTGCAGAATTTTGCGCCTAGCCACTGTGTCTTTCCACGAAGTGGCTTCTTGATTTGCTTCTTGTTCTTCTTGATCGATGGTGGAGTTGGCGAACTCCCCAATGACTTCTATGAATCATTTCACTTGATCGTCATCCTCAAATACTTGCCATTGCTTGACATTATCAGGTATTGAGGGTTTGTATCTGACTTCTACCTCATACCTGAGGAGCGGATTTTGAGGGGGTCTGAAACTGCTTGCAGCTACAGCAAGGGAGTTAGCCATTCTGCTTCCTTCTCTGGGAAAAAAATTGATATTAAAGGCTAGGAAGAAGTTATCAATTAGATCCCACACTTCGTTCCGGTAAGTCCTCAGTTTGGGGTGTTTGGCCTGGCACTGATTTTTTATCTGCCTTACGACCAGCTTAGAGTATCCATATACCATTAGGCATTCAATATTCATATTCTTTTCCATTTGTAACCCAAGGAGAAATGCTTCATACTCCACCACCTTTTTGGTTGCCTCAAAATCTAGCTTGAATGAGAGGGGTATCAGGCTGCCCTCCAGAGATACCAATAATACTCCAGCTCCATTTCCTTCTTTTAATTTCGCTCCCTCAAAGTATAATTTTTATACTTTGTTTTCATTTGTGTGCTAGTGTTCTAATTGCCTTGTTAGATGTACTAATGTTTCCTCTAAGATGGTCTCATATTATTCTACGAACAGGCAAGAGAGGTCGCTTTATTTTCCATGCACTGGGGAGTTTTCTGAGCCTTTAGCTGCGGTGACAGTTTTTACAAACCTAGACTCTTTGTACAACCTCTTTTTCTCGCATCCAAAAGTGGGAATAGTGGCATAAGTCAGATCTAACTTGATAGATCCCCCTACCTTGGAACCCTAGGATCGAGATAGAATCCTGTCGAATCGAGGGGGAATATCGACCACCACTATGTCCATTACCACACTCTTCACAGGGATGTGAGCTAGGTTTACCACTAGAACTTTTATCATTCCTAAACATTTGGCCCTCTTAGATTCAAAAGAGTATATGTCCCTGTAGGGCCTGATGATCTGCAAGCCCAGCTGTTCCATCATTGCTAAGGGCATGAGGTTGTGCGAGGTTCTAGAATACAACATGCAATTATGCAACAAGAGTTCATGGATTACTAGGGTCACATAGAAGGGTGTAGTATAAGGATCAAGTTCTTCCTCGTGCAGCCCAAAAACAACCATTGGCCTCTCCTCTTGGATATTTAAACTATCATGGGTTGGTGTTGAGGTAGATGGATGCATGAATTGAGAGACTTGAGCTTTGTGTAGTGCCCACTCTAGTTTTCTGACTCTAATATGACATTATCTTACATACTTTAGTCTACGAGTAACTCAAGCTGAGGATCCAGAAACGTGACTCTATTATCAGTGAATGTGATGGTTATGTATGTTCTTTATTAATATTGTGATTACGATATAATTAATGGTTATGTGTACTCTCTATTGATATCATGATGGTGATAGTAGTAAAGGATAGACATGTTTATATTGATGTTATAATGATGATAGCTTTGATCTATATGTATGGTTCCATTAAGGTTATGATGATGCTAGTCATGATGGAGGTATCCCCTATGTTAGCTACTCACATTAGTTCTGGTTCACAATGAACAATGATATGAATGACCAGGTGATGGTAATAATGCTATTATGACAATGACTAATGCTAAAAAACCTGGTTACTAATTATTATGGAGTATGGCAGGAAAACCACCAGAGGCACTCGCACATGACGAGTTGACGACACCTGGTTTGATGAAAATTTATCTTTGAAATTCTAATCGATTTTGAAACATGCTATATATGTTTATCTATATTCTGATGATATGTTAATGGTTGCAGGCACAGATGAGTTGCTTGGCCGAAAGACTCACATATGGGTGATGGGGTTGTACAGTTGGATGGAACTACATGGGAGGGGTGGGACAGTGTCCCTGATCTCACCCACTAGCACTCCCGCCGTGACTTGGGCTGGA
>APFE030862124.1:26862-72764 GCA_000404065.3 Pinus taeda
CAATTTAAGGAATAAAAGGGGGGAATAAAGAGACATCTAGGAGTAGAAATAGGAATCTTGTGAGATAAGGGAAAGATTAGTTTTAATTAAAAAAAGATAAGTAAATAATTTTGGGTGACCCTTGATGAAAGAATGACACATGGGTGGGTGAATAATCAAGCTATTAAAAAGAAAAAAATATTATAATTATGCATGACATGCCAAGTGTCATCTATGAGAAATCTTATAAAAGAAGGGGCAGGCCATGGTAGAAGGGACCTTTTTTTGGGGGAACCCTATTGTTGGATGGATGATATGTTGTGAAAGCAGTGACTACGAAGCTATAGTGAGTTTGGTGAGGTAGAGGGTTTTTAGAGAGGGGACTCTTGAGCTAAGGTTGCTCTCCTCTGCCAGCTAGATTATTCCTCCATTGTACAACCCCATTGCAGCTCGGGGGTCCGCGGGGAAGAAGAGTACCCAAGGAGTAGGCTGGGAGGTTAACCGGTGGGTCTCATTTTCAGATCAAGTGCGTCATGATACACTCGTGGAAGTGACCGACAACAAGGGAATACCAGCGAAAACAGAGCAAGCAGAGTCTCGCCTTCCGGTGTACAGTACATGTGTATTTCGTTACTACTTGATCTGAGATTAAAAATATGTAAATGTTGTGTTCTGTTCCTGAAATGAGTATCAGTATGTGCATGTTGAATAAATTTGAAATCTCCAAGCATTTCTCTTCTTGTCATATTTGCTGTTTAAAAAAAAAAAAAAAGTATATAGTTTTCGCTGGGGTCCTTACACTTGGTATCAAAGCTTTAGTTGAACCCTTGAGGCCTATGGGCCCATGCATGCATGACTAGTTTGTTTGCTATATGTGGGTATTTCTCTAAAATCAAATTACTCAAGTTAAGAAAAAAAAAAAAATCCTCATTGATGTCCAAGTCTAGGAGGTCCTTACACTTACTTTTATTATAATCAAATCCAATGACTGCAATGCATAAACATTGATATTTTTAATATTTTTATGAGCAACTGATGAGTGTTGGAAAGAGTGCAAACCTGATAAGTTTGGAATTCCTTCAAGGATCTTCTTGATCCAAGGACACCTGAAACTGGTCTTTTGACATCAGCAGATGAAACGATAAGTTATAAAGGCATTCTCTGAAAAACAATATAAATTTTATGGTTTAATTGAATGTCTTTAAGCATGGATTATGATGAGGAATTACAGCTTTTGTTAATTGTAGACGGTATTTTAATATGATCAAGAAGAGCTATTCAATGAGGGATTTATCAGCCCATTTTCTTCTACCTATAGCCTTTTTTTTGTATTCTTTGCTGCTACTGTACTGTCTTCTTGTTGTAATCAAATATTGGTGCTTTTAACATTCTTCTAAGTGCGTTCGAAGAGGTATTTAATGACCAGTGGAAGTTTTCTGAATTCTCTGCTAGACCGTTATTGTTTTATTGCTATTATAATCAAACGAAATAGTAACTAGCACTAAGCATTTAATAATTTTCTCCAAGCCTAGATCCCTGTCTTACCATAGCGGCTGCATTTGCGGTTTGCCTCTAATTAAATATTTTTATTTGGTCTTTCATTATATGTGATTTTCGATATTGAATCTTCCGTCATTTCAATCATATACATTGCTCATTTCTTCTTTTATTCTATGGTTATGAATTAGGTTGCTTCTTCCACAATAAATTGAACGAGTGTTTTCCGTATTCATGACCAAATGTGGAGCTTGACTGATAAAGGGCACGGTTGCCTTCCATCTCTATATTGAAAAAAAATCACCTCAGAGAGGACTTTAGCATTTTACAATATAAATTTGTATCCTTATCGACGCATAATAAATACAGCCAAGCGCCTTATTGACTAGACGAGAAATTGCCAAGATTTTTCTGAATAAACTATGCCTAATATCTTTGGAATTTTCAAATCTTTACACAGTTAATTCTACTTAAAAAAAATAAAAACAAAATCCTCAACAATATAATTAACCATACAAATCTCCTTCATTTTAAAATATAAAGGAAAACATTATTTAAATTATTGATTAAACTTGGGAACCACTAACTTGTACATTAATAAATCTTGATATAATACAACTGATACAATGGGTTCACAAAAATTTCTGTCCTTGGACGGACATGCGAACAAGAATGTAAAATGATGGATATAAAGCTGCAACAAAGCTAAAAGTTTAAAAAAGGGAGGTTCCCTTCCCCTTCTTGTCTCCACCAATCTCAAAATGTTTGCAACGCTTGATTGCATGTTGAGAATAATGCTTGCAAGACTGACATTGCAGCTTCAACACAATCTTCTTTGTTGTTTTTTCCTTCTTGTGAAACACAAGTTTTGTCTGGCCTCCATAACCTAATTGTTTTCGATCATACCGTCGTTTCCCTTGAGCAGAAAGACTGTCCTTCCCTTTCTTATACTGAGTAACCTTGTGCACATTATGCTTTTTGCAAGCTTTGTTCTTGCAAAAAGTTTTCTTGGTCTTCGGAACATTGACCATTGCTACGATGCATATGCAGATGCTAACCCGTTAGTAATCTCGTCGTCCTCCTCTGTGCTTTCGTTACTCGCGGAGCCGGTAAGGTTTTTATATCATACAATGGGTTCAACAAGTATTGAACCCGTGATCCGCGAAACTCAGCCACTTTTGAGTAAATCTGGTGATTGCTGTGGCGAAACGTTCTCCACATGTTGAGACTATATCGTTGATGAAGTGACTGTTGTTTGTTTGTTTAAGATTCTCAGCAATTATTATTCAGCCTCGTCTGTTTTTTTTACTGAATTCCATTTGTGTGGTATACCTTGGATTTCGGTTTGACGATGAAAAAAAATAGTAACAAAGTCATCTATTTAAGGCCATGGTTTCCTTCAGGGTGAAACGTGTGCTCCAAGACAAAATGTCACTCAAGGTTTTTAAATGAAACTCGAGTACGTGGATATCTCACCTACCATAAATTAATGTGACTTGAACATGGTTCTACCAACACAATTTCCTCGTCCAACATTTGGATCCATCTCATCCTAATCTGGATTATGTATATTATGTGAACGTTGATGGACCGTAATTAATACCCCATCAATTTGGTGATTGTAACGCTGGTGATTGTAATCTCAATTACTACAATTCAAGATGAGGAAATCAATTTTCTCCTGCCATCTTGCAAGGTACTTATGGTCCACAGAAACTCAATTTCCCCCAAGGTTTTTGGTGATACACAACCCTGCATCTCATAACAACTGAATTGTCTCATAAATGTGCTTTTTCCTTTCAAAAAGGTAACATAAAAATTTATCAAAATCACTCATGAAAAAGCTTCATCCAGAACAAATCCTTTCTCCATAATCTTATTAGCAAGTGCTTTTTCTTCCAAGTGTTTATATTCTTTGTGAAATTCTTTGATTAATAAAGAATGTGTTTGAACACTAGGTTCTTTGTTTATTGTTTCATATCGAAAATTCTTCCACGACATTGTGGGTTTTTTTCTTTTTCAAACCCTACGGATCGTTTAGCTGCCGCAAAAAGATTTTTCTTTTACTATATGCATGTTAAGATTGAATATGGACTTGCAAAGATCATTTTTTTTTATATTTTCGCACAGTTTATTAAAAAAGCTACAATTTTTCTTTGTGTTGAGCATCGATATTCATCATTATTTTAGTTTCTGTATCGGTTAAGAGTAATATTCTCCAATCGTTTATTCATGTATTGTTGTAGGATCACACATTTCTTTTATAACCTTTTATTCGATGTTTATTTTATTTTTGCAGGAGCAGTTCCACAGTCACACAAGTTAATTTTGTTTTAAAACGAAATTCCTATTCCATTTTTGTTTGTATTTATATTTACATCAACAATCAATAATGACCTTTAAAGTCTTGTTTGTTTTATGTACTCTTCTGTTTGTTTCTGTACTACTTCACATCTTAGAGCAGCATCTGAAATTCTATGGAAATTTAGTTTACTAATATATAGTTCCATCGTTTTTCTAGGTTGGAAAAATTCCTTAGTCTTATTGGATTCTCATGAACAAGGCAGACTCGTTTAATAAAACCATCATTACTTGTTATTATATTTCTCTCTAGTTTGTTGTGATATAAGTCATGGAAATATAAAATTTCCATGAGAATTATGTTTTTTTTTCATTGGTAGTCCTTTTCCCTAAGTCATACTAAATACTGTTATCAATAATTATATATATATTTTTTTATAAACACCTCTATTTGTCTGGACTTCGTCATTATCTATTTGTTAAATTTTGTTCTTCCTTAAATGGATCTTATAAAGGAAAATACTTTTCCTACAAGCTCTGGTTGTTGTGTATATTTATAAAATTACTGGTTATTCACTATATTGATCCAATTCATATCTATATGGTTCCACCTTGAAGGCTTTTCTATTGCTTTATGTCAACGACTGTAAACATAATTATTTTGCATCGCTTTCAACTCTGATTATTTTTCTTCTTATCCTAGGACGATTTTTCTTGTTAAACATCTACATATTAAATTGCTAAAAAAGTTTTTTCTTAGCAGACATAATCATTAAAGTATGCTTGGATAGTTTATAACCTTCTCTTATCAATACGTGTTTAGTGTGAAACAATATTCTCGCTACAGTTGCACTGTTATTTCTTTTAAAAGTTGGTAATGAAACATATAGTTGAGAAGCACTCATCCTTAAAGTGAATTGGTTAATACAAATGTTTTATGACAACTAAGGACGTCTAAGTGCTTAGTTGGTAAGTTTGGCATTGGCATGTGATTACCTGTATCAAGCAGTCCTGATTTATGTTGTTTCTATGACAGCTGGACATAATCTCAAAGCAGAATGTACTGCAAAAAAAAAAATCCTAAATGAATACAATCTTTGTTCTTACCGGAAGCATGGCAAGCACTAGGATGTAATGTGCCAGTAAAACTTCAGTTTCTGTCTCAATGAACTCTTTTGCAACCTGTATCACAATTTATTCCCTGTCAGGACTTTAGAATCTCTTTTTCACTGATCTCAATATGCCCAAATGTCAACAATTCCATGCCTCATTGATATGTATTGCATTAATAGGTAGTATTTTAATACAAAAGCATTGGAATTACCATTTAGATATTAGATATGATATCCTATGTTGTACTCCATATGGTTCCAACTTGTGTTCTTCCTTACGATAATCTTCCCCATAACTTGAACTTTTTTGGTTTAAGACATCTTAGACATTGGCTACTATGAAAGAATATCCCTAAACCAATGCACCCAATACTCTCAGAGAGGATTTCTAGTAAGAATGTAACGATGTACCCCAAGTTCTCCATTTTTATAAAAGAAGTCATATTTGGATACTCTGGTATACAATTTTTCTTTAATTTGTACCAAATGCATCTTTTGCTACTCCTCATTTTTTCTAAAAATTAAAAGATCATCTAGAAAACAGGTACAAGAGAGACTCTGTTTAGTGTCTTTTGGCCACAAATGTATGATATTTGTACTTCAGATTTTATGGGCAACTTGGTAAAAGGCCACGACTGATCTAACCTTTGTATTTTATATTTTTACATTAAGGAAATTCCATCAAAGGTGATCACTCTTCCCCAATTGTCTAGAACTATATATGTTAATGAACTAAGGAGTGTGTTGCATGCACAATTGTGGCAATCTCCTTTTAAGCACTTGCATTTTTGTTGAGTTTTATGTGAGAACTTGCATTGTTGTTAATTGTGCTCATATCAGGTACAAACTTCCAAAATATGGTATAAAATGATTATTCATCAATCTTCTAAATGTAGCGAGAGCGCTAGTTAAACCAAACGGAATCATTGAGAATTCAAAATGACCATTTCTAGTAGTGAAAGCAGACCTAAACACATGTTTCTTTAATTCTAGTCAAACTGGCTAAGTTTTTTGCAAGTTTTGTGAGTTGGTTGAGTACCCTCAAGCTGAAGTGGATGGCCCACATCTCTCCTTCAAGGAAAAATGAAGGGTGAGTCTATGAAAACATCTTGAAAACAGTGAAACAATAACTTAAACCATATATGCACATTTTGAATTTCTTCTGTATTTTTCCTTTGTGATTACGAGAAAACATAAGAACTCTCTCTTTTAAAGCTTAAAGAAGAGAAATATGAAAATAATTTTAACTCCATACAGCTTGCTACTTAATCCTTGTATCTTTTAGAAATAGAAATGTATAATCTCTATAATGAAGGCGAATATTGTAATTAAAGATTCAGTTGTATCCCATGACAACACTTTGCTTTGTAATCTTCTTAATATACAAAATGTTAATGGTGTATATATACTTGAATGGAGATGGGTATGTGATGAACAAATGTGCCCCAATTTTGTCTCGTAGCCATCCATTAGCTCTACCTCATAATCATATGGGGCTTCCTTATCCCATATTTGTTCCTTTTCACAAAGGCCTCAAATGAGAAGTCTTGGTACATCTTCGATCAATCAAGATATGAGCATCTCCGCGATTGATTTTCTAATGAAAGCAATAATAGATTTGATTTCAATTTACTATAAGTATTTTAACCAAATTAATCAGGGATATCTTCCTTAGTCACACTCTCTGTGCAAACTGCAGTAATCCCTTTTCAGGCTTTTCCTTTTTTGATGTTTTCGTTGTTCATCAGAATGAGGACTGTTAGGGCAATCCATAGTTATTGTTCTTGGACTCATACCTCCAAGATGGATAGGAGCATTGACAAGTTGTCAGCTTATGGTTCAAACCTATAATTACTTGATGCATGGTGGGACTGCAAATAATTTCAAAATATTTTTGACAAGCCTCTTTCTAACTGGATGATTGGGCATTTGACTTAAGGGGACTTTCATATCGGTTAAACTTCCTGCCAAGTTTAAATACCTTATTAGTAAATCTTCCAATACATGTAATCTTCTCCAAAAATGGAATCCATATTGAACTCAAATAGGCTTAAAACCCATTGGAACCCTCAAGTAACTAATGATGTCTCTCCCCTGCCTCCTACAATGATTAGTTAACCTTTGCGTGAGATATAGTTGAACAATGGTTAAGAGTTAGCTTGAATATGTGCAAATATTTTTGACAAGCCTCTTTCTAGCGGGATGATTGGTGATTAGTATAAAGCCTTCTTCTCTTGGTTTTCTGAAACAATATTAGTAGTGAAATTTTTATTTTTAGTTCACAACTGAAGGGTTGTGTACATTGATAATATGAGGTGTATGCGAAAATGTGGAGAATCATTTTGGCGGATAATTTGGCCAAATATTCAGTAGATAGAGATCAATAAGTCTTACGCCAGTAAATAAATTAAATTAAGCAACTATTTCACGCAGTTGACTAGACTGCTACAAGAGTACCTTCTATCATCAGTAACAATTGAACTTGAGACCTGTGTCCCATAAGTCCTCCACTTTGGAAAATTTAGGTGAAAGCATAAAATGGTGAAATATAAAACCAAGCAAGAGCTTGTTTTAAGGGTCTGCGAGTTTTGATACCCAAGCAATACCTCTATATGTTATCAATATCGCATATTAGCTTGAAAAGATACTTTTCTTTTCAATCTTGAAATAGGATTGGAAGTTCATTCGCAACCTTACAATAAATAAATAAATAACAATAATAATAATTGTATGCTCTTTTCTTATACGACAATATTATTACAACATTTATGACAAATCACTTTGACAGATATGAGCATACAAATCACTTTTTATTACATATTATCCCCGACATTGTCACTTATAGGGTCATATAGACGTAGTTTGAAATGAACTACTATAATTGGAAGCTATAGGGGTATAGTGTGTGAATGACTTTACTTGGTTGAATGCATCATATATTAATTTGTACCATGAGATGAATATTGATTGTGATTTCCATGCTTCTTGTTTTGATTGTTTCTAAATACATAAAAAAAAATTATGGGTTGCAATGATCACTGATATAGTCCTTTAGTTATAATGGAATTCGTGGTATAAATACCTTGGGAAAATTATAACCTACCCACCAGAAGGTTGGCAAGAATTTCAAGAAGGGTTCCTAAGATTATGTGTTGTCGTTTCTCCTTTATGTTCTAAGGACTTCGAGACAAAGTCCATTGTTAAGAGGGGGTGTATGTAGTTCCCACTCTAGTTTCCTGACTCTAATATGATATTATCTTACATACTTTAGTCTACGAGTAACTCAAGCTGAGGATCCAGAAACGTGACTATATTATCAGTGAATGTGATGGTTATATATGTTCTTTATTAATATTATGGTTACGATATAATTAATGGTTATGTGTACTCTCTATTGATATCATGATGGTGATAGTAGTAAAGGATAGACATGTTTCTATTGATGTTATAATGATGATAGCTTTGATCTATATGTATGGTTCCATTAAGGTTATGATGATGCTAGTCATGATGGAGGTATCCCCTATGTTAGCTACTTACATTAGTTCTGGTTCACAATGAACAATGATATGATATGACTTCCTTTCCCTTACAGTAAAACTAAAGTCAAGTTCAAAGGCTCCCAAAAAAGCTACTTGAGCAGCAGCTGGAGAAGGCTTTATCAAGTTATTGTACTGCTTATTGAAACTTTTGATAAGTTCTAAGATATCCTCTTTTGGCATCTTCCTTATAGCGCTAAAATATGTGAGGAGGTACTCATGATTTATCTTTTCACCCCATTTTTCTGTGAAATAATTTTCCAGTTCCTCCTAGGTAGTGATGGAGGCATTAGGTAGGGTTTTAAACCATTTTCTGGCTTCTACATCAAGGAATTGTACAAAAAGTCTCATGACCACATCGAGTTGTTACACATTTAGATTCTCAGCAAAGTCGCAAAAGGTTTCAATGTGTATTTGTGTCATGTTATCATCTTCCCCATTGAACCTAGGTAGAAGCTTTAGGTAGTCTTGGGGAATAGAACTTAGGGGCTGTGGTAAATTAAGAGGGGCATATTTATTTAGCAAAAAACTTAGAAGAACCATCTGGATTAATGGAGGGGGATTTAGACTCACCTAAGGAACTTTGGCCAAAAACACAGTGGTAGGAGTGGCTAGACTGAAAGCAAGGTATGTAAGGGTTTTAGGAGTAATTCGTGAGTAGTGCGTAATTAAGATTGAGAGTTGGATGAGGAGGCTTCAAAGACTAATGAGACAGTAGTGCAGGCAGTAGGATTTTTCTCCTTCCAGACTTTCCTTAAAATTATTTTATCTGGTCAGATACAAATGGGGCTTTCTTCTGAGAAGTATCTAAGTGAGTGTGAGGCTTTTTAAAAGCCAGGATGATAAATGATGATGGGGTGTGTGTGGAGTCGCCAAGGTGATGTGGATGCAATCAAAATGTCTTTTCTCACCTACACAAAGAGTGCTCTATTTTTCATATCCCAGGGAAAAAATCCTTCAATAATTTCCATGGCAACAACACCAAAAGATGTTGTCACTCCCACAGATAGCCTCAGATTGCTTATAAGACCAGTGCCTATGCACATCTAGATTTTGTATGTCTCAAATGATCCTAAGTAAAATGGAGAGATCACATGTATATATATTTAAGTAGAATGGTTTGGTTCATTCATCTAAAGGAGTAAGCCATGGATTTATGCTATTTATTCACATATACAAATCAGATAAATATATGCATAAACAGTGGAGGCCGAGTAGTTCAAGGACTTATAGTTTACTAAGATTTTGCATAGTAATGAGAGAGGACAAGGAGAAGGAGTAACTCATCATATAGAGCTTAAAGCATCAATAAGTCTACCTTTAACACTTATAGCTTGAAGCATTAAGGATTTCTACACTTGTTTGAGTTACGGGTAGAAATAATGGACAAAAAGAGGAATTGAATGTTATGATTCATGTAGCGCAAATTTAAAGATATAATTTCAATAATCCATATAAACACATTCATTAATAAGTCAATACAAATGAATCTGTGAGGAAGTATGAAGTATTTATAGTAGTTATGATTGCATGAATTCAGAGAAAAAACATGAACATAATGGGTTTTAAACAGAGGGATAACATATTGTAATACTCAAAGGGGGAATCACCACCATTTGCTTGATATTTTGAAATACCTGTATTATAAAGACACACACTTTGAAAATAACATATAGCATTTTATTTAGGATTTCTGAAGCTTTGTGAAGTGTTTCTTCCCCCTATTTATCTAGAGAGGGGCAGCGTTGAACATCCATTACATAAAAATATCTTTGGCCGAGTCTCAACTGTGAGGTTGACTAGCTGTCTCGACTGGGGATGCTCTGTGGCCCAAAAGCATTACAAAATATTAATTGCCTCATTAAAGGGTGACACATTACAAGATAACAAATCAGTCAATAAAATGAACAATATTAACAAAATATCTTCATGCCCATCCCTATGATCGCTTCTACTTTAGGTTGTAGTTTGTTTGCAGTATGACCTCATGTGTTGTTCAGTCGACTCTCGTCATTTTTTCCTTTACTGCTTGAACCATTCATCCTTCAAAGTTGGGATTGGGCACTATTAGTTTCATGTTGCAGTACTGAAGTAGAGGACCCCTCGGTGGTACTTCGTTTCCCTCTATATGGGGGCAGCGTACTGGATAATCAAGTCTTCCCGAGCTACCATGTTCTTGTTTACTTCTGTCAAAATTGACCCTCGTTCCATGTCACAAAGGTCCTTTTTGGATCAGCCCATTCCAGGTTTGAATGCTCCCTCTTCCTTATTAAATGCCACAACGACCCATCGCACCTTTAAAGTTCTATACTATTGGGTCACAGATTTATCATATCAAGATTTCTCACTGAAAAGCTTTTACAGGACGGGGCCTCTAGATCCACTTTAGCCCCTTTTTCCTTATGTGACCGGGGGCTATGACGAAGTGCTTAGTCCATTGGGCGTTAGGGCCTTCGGACCCCCCTCTGGGGGTCTTCTTCCTTTGTTACACAGAATCCTGCACACTGTGGTTTAACATGCTTTGCCTTTGATATCTCCCCTTGACCCTTCTAATCGTCGATATGTGGTATTGGGCCCACCAGGGATATCACAATCGTAATACATGAGAGAGTGTGAGGGTGAGTGGTTTTCAAAGGGGGGTATGAGTGGTAAGTGTAAGTGGGGGGGGGGTGGTGAAATAATATGAGAGGGACACGTTAGGGCAAGGCTTGGCGAGGAAAACCACTTTTTCGTACGGCCCCCCGCCCCCCCCCCCGCTGATAAAGGGAAACATGGCGAGGGGGGGGTGAGAAATGACTTGGGAGTCATTGATCTAGTGGAGTCATCTGGGTCATCTAGATATGGGGGTCATTTATTTGATGGAAGAAGAGGGACCCCAAAAAATTTTGAATCTGTGTGTCATGTGTCCTCCATACTGCCATGTCATGCTGACATCAGCTACCCCATGGATTCTTAGGACCAATAAGATTCTGCCACGTGGCCCCCTTGGAGGAGAGAGAAAAGGCACGCTTGCCTCAGGTTTTGCAACTCATTTAATTTGTAAATCAGCATCGACCCTCCCCTGATGCTTTAACACTATCAACGTATTTCCCCGCAATTCCTTAAGGATGTTCCGTTGGACCTGCTGATTGTCGATTTTCCAATATCGGAGGTCCGCTCCTTTTTACACACTTCAAAATCTCATCGATCATCGATATGCTAATATTCTACGCCTTAGATCTTTGACTTTTGTGATCGCTGATATCGATAATCACTCTATCGTACGTTTGCTTTTCCCTCCCCCACTGTTGCTGCTAAGAAATTGTGATTATGATTTGCGATTTGCTCCTGGACCTTCGATAAGCCCTTTCCCCTTCACTTTAGAGGCAACAAAACCTCTAAAACTCAATATACCATATCTTTTGATCCAGAAGTCCATTTTCAGAACTTCCATATACCGTTGGAAAGATCATTCTGAGCACTATGCAATGGAGAGGGTACAATTTGGCTTTGAGTGCTTCTGTGGCCTAGAAGATAGCTTAAAACTTCACTTCTCTTTGGCAACTTTGATCAGCTAAAAACTCATAATGCAGTGAGCGACAACAGGTCTATTACAACCTTTATCCATTCCAAGTCAGTGTTGGGAGGAGGTCTTAATGGATTTTATCACAGTTTTACCCAAGTCTGATGGAAAGAGTGTGATCATGGTGGTAGTTGTAGACTTACCAAGTATGCAAACTTTTGTGCATTATCTCATACTTTTAAATCCAGTACAGTTTCTACTGCATTTATGGAAACATTTTAAAAGCTACATGGAAACCCAAAGATTATTGTAAGTGACAAATCCCATTTTCATTGGAAAATTTTGGAAGAAATTGTTTTCTTATCTTGGGACTCAATTAGCTCATAGCTCATATTATCATCCTTAAAATGATGAGCAAACTGAGATAGTGAACAAATGTTTGGAAGGATATCTTCGTTACTTTGTATCTGATAAACAAACACAATGGGTCAAGTGGTTACCTCTAGCTGAATGGTGGTATAACAGTTCCTTCCATAATACAGAAAAAATGACCCCATTTATGGCACTTTATGGATAATCATCCACCATCCATCACATCATATTTAAGAGAAAATTTCAAGGTTCAAGTAGTGGAAGTCACATCGAACATCAAAATTAATTTCTACAACTCTTAAAATAACGTCACTGTAGCATAAAATCGAATGAAACAACAGGCATATCAACATCACAATGAAAGAAGTTTTGATGTAGGTGACATTTTTATGGCTACAAAGATACAAACAAATGTCTCTCAATCAAGCTAAGAAGGATAATAAATGATCACCCAAGTATTATGGTCCTTACAAGGCATTGCAAAAGATTAATACTATGGCATACAAATTGGAGCTAGTTGCATCTTCCTAAGTACACCCAGTTTTCCATGGTTCATTCTCAAAGAAGGTTATCAGCGACAAGCTCCCAGTTTAAACAGTGTTTCCAGAACTTGATGAAGAAGGAAAAATCATACTTGAGCTTGAAGGAGTCATGGAAACAAGAACTTGACAGCTACGGAATCGATTAATTTAAGAGTATCTCATCAAGTGGAAGAACTTACCCACTAGATATTCCACATGGGAGGATGATAATTTCATACAAAAGCATCTAGAACTACTCAAGCATTGACGACAACACTTTTTTGAAGGAGAGGGACATGTTAGATCCCTATAATACTAAAGTGTTCCCCTTATTTTTACTCTTAGTGTAGCCCCCTATTGTTAGTGTTGTTCCCATGTATCCCCCATATTGTTATTGTTGTGCCTTACAGATCCCGTACAGAAATTACCTGCATACAAATTCTTAAACACAGGAAATAAACAATGCGAGAGCATAACACATAAAACACATATAAAGAGATATTTTCTCATGGATCCCAAAACCGGGACTACTAGCTTGATTTTTCATTATGTTCCTTTCAATCTTACAATACATATTTATACATGTCGAAGCATCCAATACCATGGATTGCAAACCATCGCGTCCAAAACCATGGACTGAAAACCATAGGTGGGTTCGCCCAACCTAAAATAGGGTCCAAAAAAAAATTTCTCAGGGCGTTGCCACAAACCCCATAGAGGGAGGCTACCCACCCCCCTCAAACCCCCCGAATAGGGGGGGCTATCGCTCCCCCTGTGACCCCCCTTCTGCGCAATCGATGCAACGAAGGGGGGGCTCCGCCCCCCCCTCTAACCCCCTGGTTCACTACATAGGTTAGTCATAGAAAGAATATAACACAACCCACACAATAGAAGCCCAATATTATTATTGTTGTGTGCTTACATTATTATTGTTATGTAGGCTTTGATTATATTGTGACCCCTTAGACTCCTATATATACCAAGGAGGTCTTATCATTTGAATCATCTAATAATTGTTCATTTATGTAATGTAAAGGAGGTTTCCCCCTTGAAGAGGCTAATTTTTAAGTCATTGATCTATCTTTTCTTCTATTTTGTGAGTTGGTTGCATAACAGAATCATTATCTCTTCTAGTATTTTCCATAACTTATCCTGAGGAACTTTGTCGAAATCTTTATTAAAGTCGATAAAACAACAAAAGAGACCAATTTTATTATTGTGGCATTCCTCTGTAATGATCCTAAGAGTAACAAGATGGTTTATAGTTGAGTAATGTCTCCTAAATCTAGCCTGTCCTTTATTTCTTTTATCGCGTCTTTCAAGTTGAAGGCTAATCTTCATTTCCAAAATGATTCCATATAGTTTAGCTAAAATGTGGCTAATCATAATGGTCCTATAGTTAGAGGGAATATTTTTTATCCCCATTTTTAAAGATAGGCACAATAAGGCTTTGTGTCCAAGGATTAAGGAAACATTGTTTCACTACTAGATTGAGAAGTTTGTGAATATGAGGATTGAGTTTGTGTATATGAGGAATGAGGACAAATCTTCCCATTTTGAAAATTTCAGCTTGGTAGCCTTCAATATCCTTATTTTTCCCATTAGTGAGTTGTTTAATCAAACTTTCTAATATAGAATTGGGAAAAATGAAAAATTTATAAGTTAATTTATTTGAATTAAAAAATTGTAAGTAATATTATCGTAATTGCAATATTATATTTGTGTAATATAAATTTTGATTAAATAACAATGGGAATAGGGATTTTTGGTAATTATGTGGAATTTTAAATAGGTAGTGGATTATTAAAATTTTGATTTAGTTATGTGTTTTTATCTTTGGTTAGGTGTTGATATATCAAATTGATGGGCTTATTGACATTTTTCAATCATTTGACTTACATGGCTAAATTAATCTACATATAAACAAATAATATATTACTACCATTTTTAATTAAAAATTTAATAAATTATTTTTAAAAATAAATTAATATTTTTGTATATTAATATTGATGATGATGATGATTAACATCCACTAAGACCAATGCATTTTATCAGGCCTTAAGAAGAAAACAAATCTAATTGATATTATTCAAGATCTTATTTCTATGATCAAAAAGAAGGGAAAGAAACGCTCCAAGATCACTATAGTTGGGTTGACTTAACAAGTCAAGAAGATTGGAAGTGTGGCAGATGTTAGGGAAATGAGAGTGGATAAGAGTAAGAGCTGACCAATCTAAAAGAAAATGTTTTTCATCTTCCACCCTCTTCGTATCGTAAAGCTAGCAAATTCTATCATCCCAGGGAGTCTTGGGAGTAGACCTCCTCTCGATTTCACTTCAAAGCTCATGAGAATTAGTTCCAATCCTAGCCATATTCATTTTTTTCTTAATGTTGGTTAAAACAGAGAGAAAATTTTGGTTATCAAGGGTGGGATTGATCAACTCCTTATAACATCTTAGCTTCCGTTTACCCTTTGTCTCCTTATCATCCCACAATTTATCCTTAAATTTGGAGGTGATACTATCTTTGACACTATCCTTGCTTCCGAGGATGATCTCCTCCTTTATCCCCCAATGGTTGAGCCAAGACAGGGCATCCTTATACCATCCATGTTTGAAGTGGGGGCAGGGGTTTTGACTAAGTTAGAAGCAACTTTGGGAAGCCTCTTGACTTCCATGTTGTAAAGTTTCTTCCTATACATCAGATACTTAAACATAGCCCTACTTTTAATGGGGGAAAGGTCAACTTTGATCAAGAGGATAAGATAGGGGGTATTTCCTTGATCTTGAGGTTGTAGGTAAAGAATTTCTTTTGAATAATCTCTATCTTTCTCCATGACTCTTTGGATATATTGCAATCCCAAACTTCACATCTGTATAAGACAATTGACATGACGAGGATCTCAAAAAGGAACCTTTTTTTACTCCAAATACAAAGATTGGCCGACTTACAATTATTTTCAACCTCGAGCCTCCAATAATGCTTTTCTCAGTGTTGTAATTCTAGTTACATTGATGAGCAATGTCAATACCTAAATATTTATAAGAAAAAACATGTTCTAAACAATTGTTGTCATAGACTAAAGTACCATGATTGATTTTTAGATTAATAATCATAATTTTAATTTTGTATTTTATTATATTTATAACAACCATACCCATATTATATTTATGTTTAATTTAATTTCACAATTACATTATCAATCTTATTCTATTATATTTATAACAATCATACCCTTATTATATTTATGTTCAATTTAATTTCACAATTACATTATCAATCTTTCTTCACTTTTTTAACAATTTAGCAAAATTATGGTGACATGAGAGAGTGCTTCTTACTTCTTCTTCTTACTTCTTTTATATATAGAAATTAAACTTTAAAAAATTTATAATCATCACTATTATATAATTAGTTCAATAATATGCAAGATCATATCTCATACACAAATACAAAATAAATTATTTTTAATATAGAAATTAAACGTTAAAAAATTCTAATCATCACTATTATATAATTAGTTAAATAAATGCAAGATCGTATCTTATACACATAAATACAAAATATATTATTTATAAAAGCGTAAATCAGTTTATTTACCTAATTTATATGGATTTAATTCGAGAAATATCCATTAGAGAAATCACCTTTTAAAGGAATTAAACAACTGGACTTAAACATAATTAGGAAAAAATAATAATACTAATATATTACATCATCATCCATTTGCGTGGAAAAAGGTGACCTACATTCGGATTTCCCACCATTATCCAATAACGTGAAAAAAGCGTAGTAGATGCATTGGGATTTGGAAGCGCGTTGTTCAAGATGAAGTCCAGTAAGTAATTTTAACAATTTTGGGTGTAGATGTCAGTTTTAGGTGATGAAAATTATACTGCAGCAGATGCGTCAAGGCAATGCATATTGCTCCAATTAAAGATGGCTCTCGATTTCGGGAAGATCCGGTGTGTTATATTTGGCGTGTCCAAAAGACGGCACTGCTGGAATCTAGTCTCTGGATACATTCAGTCGCCATAGTTTCAAACCAGATACAGGCTAGATCTGGGAAAGCATGGTGAAAAGACGGGCAATAGTTCTTGTAATACTGAATAATGTTATTACTGTTCTTCTAATATCATTATGGATCGCTGGTCGAGCAGATGGTATGCCCAAGTTTTCTGCCTTCATATTTGGAGATTCTCTGGTGGATCCAGGGAACAACAGATACATTGCATCTACATCTAGAGCAGATTGGAGTCCTTACGGCGTCGATTTTGCACCGTCTGGCTTCCTTCCTACTGGTCGCTTTACAAATGGTCGAACTCTTGCTGACATAATAGGTAAGTGATCCTTCTCAATTTTCTTTTATAATAATAGTTATGCATAGTAAATTTTAAAATATCAGTACGTTATTATACGGTCCTGCTTCTTTGGCAGTGCAAGAGCTTGGACAGGAAGAATTGCCTCAGCCTTATTTAGCTCCTACGACGCATGGGGATACTTTGCTTAACGGTGTCAATTATGCCTCCGGCGCAGGAGGAATTCTCGAGGACAGCGGGACCGTCTTTGTTAGTATCCAACCCATGCCACAATTTTGTGATTGCAAATTGTTTTAACTGTAATTTTGCTCTATTGTTCGATACGAAAGAATATTTCACTTTTATAAACTACCTTTAACTCTAGACTGGTTTCGTTAATATTGACTACTCAGCATGACAAATTGTTTGAAGTTATGAATATTTCACTTTAGTGTGATTTTTTTTTCAATAATTTGATAGGTATCCTTCACCATCATATGTTCATTTTAGGTTATTAAAAATTCATAAAGATTTTGAAAAAATTAGCTATGTGATTTATTTAAAATAGGTTAATTATAGGAGTTGGTTAAAATTAGAGAGTTAGTTAATTAACTAAAAATTTAGTAGAATCAAGTTAAGCTAGTAGAATTTAGTATATGATTACATTTCAAGTTATTTTAAACCAATAACTATTGTAATCAAAAAATTAAATACTCTTCACAAATTTCATCGTAATCAGTCAAACTTTTATGTGATCAATAAAAAAAATCATAAAATCACTGCTCATGTATTTTGTGCGTTAAATTTATATTTTGACTCCTCTGACTTTCCAACCAATCTTATTTCAAACCATGCAGCTTGCCCATTTGAGTTTTGACACTCAGATCAAATATTTCATCAATACTAAGATGGAGCTGGTCAATATGCTGGGCGAAGACAGGACGATCCAGTTTTTGAATAGATCACTGTTTGTGGTTGTGTTTGGCTCAAACGATTATCTGGACAACTATTTGCTTCCTTTTTCGGACACCAAAGCCCAATATTCACCACAGGATTACAAGGAGCTGCTTATCTCCCACTTTGGCGACCAACTTAATGTGAGATCCCTAGTCCTATATCTTCTTGGTTTATCTGAAGTTTTATCATATAAATATTTCTAAATGAGATATTTTGAAGTTACAAAGCACCATCTGAACGGGATTGGTTGATTTTGGTGCAGAGACTATATCAACTTGGTGGTAGAAAGTTTGTTGTTGCAGGAATAGGTCCTCTTGGTTGCATCCCTTATCAGCTGTCGAACAGCGGGAGTGTTAATGGCGAATGCATTGCTGCAACAAATCAGCTTCTCATTAATTATAATGAGAGCCTGAAAGATCTCATCATTAATTTAAATTCAAATACTCCTGACGCTACTTATGTTTACATAAATTGTTATGATGCGGGTCACGAAGTCGTACAAAACTACGAGCGATTCGGTGGGCATCTCATTCAAAATTATTTTCATTTTCGTGAGTGGAAATTTGAAATGTATCAGTGACGAAAGAATTACTTATCTTGCAGACATGATTAATGTTAACACTGCTTGCTGTGGAATTGGCGGAAGATTCAAGGGACGAATTACATGCATACCACATGCACCTTATTGCGGGGAAGATCGACACAAGTATCTATTCTTCGACGCATATCATCCCACAGAAGCTGCAAATCTTATATTTGCAGACAAGTTTCTTAACGGGGGGCCTCACTACGCATTCCCTATAAACATTCGTAGTTTAGCTGCAATTTGACACATCCCGTACTTTTCAATTGTATTGCTTCTCTCGGATTGTGTCAACTAAAATATGATAACCACAAGGATGCTTCACGATTAAAATTATAATGTTTGTGAGCCTGCTAGAAGGACCCAGATTAACGTGCAGAATGTGTTCAGAATGAATCTGTATGCATAGTTTAGAAATACCGTGGTGAATGGAGGAGACCTGATTAGATAATTTAAATGGGCCCTCAATCGAGTTGAATTCACTTAATAAATCTTTGGTTGGTTCGGAGTGATCCATTTCGTGAAAAAATGTTTTCATTAAATTCCAATTAAGGATAGAGTGACTAGTTAAATCTAAAAACTTTTACCATTTTTTAACTTACACAAATATGTTATATTTATTTATTTTTCAATAGGTATATGTATGATATATTAGGTTGATCAATGCAGAATTTCTTAAGATTATTGTAGTTTTAGATTAAGAAGGTTGATAGTGTAACAAATATTTTGAAAATTAGATCTAATGTAACTATAAGATGGAGAATTTAAGAGAGTACTTTTCATTCTCAACTTACTTATTCTCTCAAAGGTTACACTCTCTTTTAGCCATAGCATTTTGGGAATTGACCTATGCCCAAATTCACTATTAAGCTCATTCGAATTTCTTCTTATTTTAGTAATGTTTATTTTTGAGATTGAGATTGATCACCTCCTTATGATATCTTAGTTTTATTTTTCCCTCTAACTCTTTACTGGGCCACAATTTTGCTTAAATTTTGAAGTATAATATTTAAAAAATTATCATTATTCTACAAAATGATCTCCTCCCCCTTTATCTCCAATGGTTTAGCCAAGTCTATGCATCCTTATGGCATCCCCACTAGATCTCAAGGTGGGGGTGTGGGAAGAGTTAGAAGCAATTTTATGAAACTTCTTGGTTTTCCAACATTCCATATTTTTAACTTATTTTTATACATAAGATATCTAGTCATATTCATGCTTTCATTGAGGTAAATGCTTGCTTCAATTAGGAGGATATGATAGGGAGTATTTATCTTAATCTTGAGACTGTAGGTTATAAACTGCTTTTATACCTATTCTATCTTCCTCCATGACTCTACCAAACCTCACATCCATATAAAATAACAAGAGGGATGAGAGTATCAAAGATGAGTTTTTCCAATGGCATATCCAAAATCTTCTCACTTATGATTGTTTTCAAGCCCATAATAAGATTTTCATCATCCATTTATCATTTTCTCAATGCTGTAATTCTAATTGATCTTGTGATGGATATTGATTCCATGATATGTGTGAAGAAATTCCATCTACGTAGTTGTTGTCATATATGAAAGTATCATATGTGATCTTTCTAGATTTAATTATCATAACCTTTGTTTTTGTCAGTATTAATAGTCATACCCATCTTGGAGCATAAATGTTGGAAAATTATTAGTTTCTTGTCAGGATTTTAATGACTCCCCTCCAAGATATCAACAACATCAACATAAAGGAGAAGATTTATTACTATACCAGTTAGCATGGGGCCAACACAACCTGCATCTTCTAAACACTCTTCTAGCTTATCAATGTATATGCCTAAAAGGGTAGAAGAAAAGGGGCAACCTTGCTTGGTCTAATTTTGCATTTAATTTCTTCAAACCAAGCCTTACTAGTCCTAAACTTGGCAATAACATTCTTGAGAAACCTTTCCATAGCAACCTTCAACTTGACAAGAACTATTATCTCTTCCAACCTCTTCCATAGATTTGTCTTATGAACAATGTTCAAAGATTTTTTAAAGTCACCAATCTTAATATTGTGGCATTCTTTTGCAATGATATTGATACTAACAAGATACTCCATAGTTGAATGATATCTCCAAAACCCATTTTTCCTTTAACACTTTTTACCATGGCTTTCTAGCCATAGGCTAATCTTCTTTTCCATGATAATTTTGTGCAAGTTGATAAAAATGTGGCTAATCATAATGCTCTTATAATTAGAGGGAATGCTTTTATCCCCACTATTAATGATAGGCACAATGAGGCCCTTTGTTCAAGGCATAGGGAAGCATTTCTTCACTACCAAATTGAAGATCTTGTGTATGTGAGGGATTAAGATAGAGCATTCAATATCCTTAGCTTTTTGTTTATGAATCACTTAACCCCAAACTAACCTTGTTCATAGAAAATATATCATCCTCTATAAATGACTTTAAAATGGTGTCCGTGGCATTAGCAAATTCATAAAGGCTTTTAAGATAGGCATTCTAGTTCTTCAATGGAATTAGATTATTTTCTTTAGTTTTGAGAATAATTGGATATTTCCTCCAAAACATTCTAGAATCAAATTTAGATACACCCAACTACTAATATTTCTTTTAATAAGAGTTTTATACTTATTTATCTTATCAACCTTTAAAGATTGGTTAGGAGATTTCTTAATCACCTTTCTATCAATTTTACAATCATTATCATACCAAGGGTTGGTAGTTCTTTTTATATGACACCACAATAAATAACTTGCTAATGGAAGCGGAGAGGGTTATAGTAAAATTATATTAGAGATTTTTTTATGTTATAATTCAATAGGTGTAAACTCCTATATAAATCCTTTAAGAAGAAATCCATTTTACTTTTGTTGAAAAGAGGTGTTTTTGATTCTCAAAATTCTCTTTTATGTGGTTTTTGTCTATGGAAAATTTTAGAATCAAAGTGAAAGATCTGTGATCATATTTAGGCTCATGGTCATTTAAGAGATAAAATTTACAATTTGGTTAGAAATAGAGATATTAAATATCACATAATCCATGACACCACAAATTAAACCCATGAAAACACGTTATTTAGTTGGAGTTTTTCCACTTGATTTGGTTGGATTTTGATGCAGATGATAAGGTCCAACTACTGAGCTTGACTAACTCTAACTCCAAATAAATTCTTAGTGGTGTCTTCAAAGTTTCTTTAATCTATACTAGCTAAACCAAGGTCCTCATCTAGCCAAAGATCATTAAGGTTGGAAACATGGCTCAGAAGAATAACTTTATTAGTTGTCATTATAATATTAAAGTCTCCTAACAAGAATATATTACCTTCATTCCTCATACTATGAATATCTTGTTCCAATGTATTATAAGGACAATTTTTATCTGGATTATTTTTCTTGTAAAAGGTAATGGCAATATGTATGAAATAGAAGATTTTGATATAAATCCTCTTAGAATTAACGATTCTGATCCAAATGTATTTATTGAGAGGGTCTATCTTATGAAGCTATGTGAGGAGAAACATGGTTTTATAACAGATTATTCCTCCAATCCCTCCACGACATGATTTCTTGTTCCACCCTAACCGTAAAACGAATTCATGTCTGTCAGGGACTTTAGACTCATAATGTTCCTTGATTAAAAAATAATATCAATTTCACTCGAGATTCCAACTTCACATAGGAAATTTATGCCATGAAAAGCCACAGCAATTCTTAAAAAGGAACGAAAGTATTCCAAATTCATATCTATTACACCAATTTTGGTTTATATCCCTAACAATAGCTTTACTATTTCTAATGATTTCTTATTTTCCTTCTTTTCTAGCTTCCTTTACCTTTTGAACCTCCTTCCTTAACTCAATTTGGTAAGATCCTCATTTATAATGCTTTTTGTCCATGTAAATCTTGTTTATTTTTTTAGTATGTCAAATTTATGGCCATTAAAGTTTACCTTAACATAAATCAATTGTAACATACCTAATTATCTCAATTAGTACATAGGTACTAGGCACCCATAATTTTATTTTTCCTTTCATTAGCTTGGAAATAAGCTTTGATACCACTTTGTAACATACCACTATTAAATTTATCCTAACCACACTTGCAAAAACCTAATTTTCATCTCTCATACATTTTTTGGAACACTTTACATGTAAACCTCTCTTCAAATACTTTGTATACAACCAGTTAGTAGTATTTTTCTTATACACATTTTGTATGAAATCAAATAAGAAAAAATTTTCTTATTCCACTTGTAACATACTAACTAAGACATACAACTCAATCATGAAACTTTTGCTTTTTCTCTCTAAGGTATTTTATCAAATAATTTGCATGCAAATAGTTAAAAAACGTCTTGAACACATTTATTTAAATTATTTGCATGTAAATAGGCATATATCATCTACAACAATGCTATCACACAACAAAACTATCCCCATCCAAAAAACAACATTTTCATTGGGGAATTTCATCAAACAATTTGTATGCAATGAATCATTAAACCATTTAATCATTTCTTCAAACACTTTGCATGCAAACTAATACAACAAATTCTTTGCATGCAAACAAGCATATGTAAGCTACAATAATATTGTCCCCATCTACAAGGCATCATTTCATTAGGGCATTTCATCAAACTATTTGTATGCAATCAGTCATTATAACATTTAGGCATTTATTCAAACACTTTGCATGAAAAATAATATAGAAAATTATTCATGGCATATATTCTAAATTATAGTAGTCCATGTTATAAAATATAAATCAAATGATTAGTGGGAGTTCCCCTCGCTATGGTTCAAGTTTCAACTTTTGGAACCTCCTACATGAAACATTATAGCAGAAATGCTAGCATGGCTTGTTTGATGCACGATTTTAGGAGCACGTAGGAAGCTCAAATTCCTCTAATAATATCTCCTAAAATATCACAACACACAATCTGAAATTTGGACCAAATGATCAGTGGTATTTCCCCTCAATATGGGCCAAGTTTTAGCTTCTGGAACCTCACGGAAGAAAAATTATACTAGAAAAACCAACATGACCTATTTGATGCATGATTTTAGAAGCATTTAGGAAGCTCGACTTCCTATGATCATATCTACTAAAATATTGCAACCCAAGATGAAAACTTGGAAAAGGGGATAAGTTGAATTTCCACTCACTATGGACTAATTTTTAGCTTTTGGAACATCCCAAAAGATATTTTATATTAGAAATGCCAAAATGTTCATTTTGATACATAATTTTAAGAGCATTCAAGAAGCTCAACTTAATCTATTCATATATCATAAAATATCATGACCTAAGATCTGAAAGTTGGATCAAATGATCAATAGGATTTCCCTTCACCATGGAACAATTTTTAGTTTCTGGAACCTCCCATAAGATAAGTTATAACATGAATTCCATCATGACTTATTTAAAGATGTGTTTAGGAAGGCCAACTTCCTCTAATCATATTTCCTAAAATTTCATGACCCAAGATCTAAAAACTAGACTAGAGGATGAACAAGATTTCTCCCCACCATGGACCAAGTTTTAGCTTCTGGAACTTCCCAAAACAAAGCTTATAGAAAAAAGTGAGTATTTTTAATCATAGAGCCTTGCATGTCCACATGCACATAAAAATAAAGACATCTTTCTTACAGCCTCAAGGTACAAATTCAATATAATCCATAGAATAATCAAGGTGTTTTTCCTATTTATTCCATACAATGGTTTCCTATAGTCATGCAAGTATCATAGATCTATACATTAATTTCAATAAAGAGCTAATCATCATATTCATAGCTCATAATTAATAACACTTATTGAGATCTAACAATGGTTGAAAATGAAGGCAAGACTTTGATTTTACACCCAACCATAGACTAGTTGTAGCCTGTATTTCTCGGAGCAGTCACCCCAAGCCAGATCCATAATCTAGGGGGATTTTTTAGGAAAAATTAACTAGAAATCATGCTCACAAGTTTGGATCCTTTCCCAAAAATCAATTTCCATCTTCAAACTTCTTTCATCCAACAAAAAGGAAACCAACTCTTGTTATTTTAGTGCCTTTTATCATTTTCTTGTGTGTCTCTTCATGTTCCTCATGGAACATTCTTCAAGATATTTTTGATAGATGTGCATTTGATTAAGCAGTGGTGCGAGCTAGCACCACTCAGGTTCTTCTTCCTTCTCCCACTCTAATCATGGATTTGCGGCCCACTCTTTAGGCCACTCAAATAAATTTATAATCAATTATAGTTAGAGTATAATTATATTACAAAAATCAAGGGGAATATACTAGGGGTGTTAAAAACCCAACCCCCTTAAGGGGAACACCGTCCTTGGTGTTCTTAGTAGAAAAATACTAAAACAAAATTGAACTCTGAATTTACGGATCTTTATCTGAGTGGCACTATACTCAAATGTGATGTCTAATCACATCATTCACTATACTCAAGGCTCCTTTAGGAAATAAGTTCAACTCATTTACCACCCAATATATGCTTGATCCCACTAAGAATGATCATTGTTGGTGTTCAGATATGAATGATAGAATTCACCGAATTCCACATTAAGTGTCAACCTAGGGCTCGACTGGATATTTCAAGGCTATCATGCAAGGTATATGCGGGCCACAGTTTCCCTACCCAACATTGAACATTCAATTAGAAACATAACAATGTGTAACAACAAGTAATAATTGTAACAACAATCAAACTAACAACAATTTAAGACTCACAACAACACACTAATAAATAATTATACAACAAGAAAATAATGAAATAGAAATAAACCTACGCACACAACTAATCCAACAACACTTGGTCAGGAGAGTGGGCCCAACTCCATCATCAGGGCTACGGCAAGATCAAGAACGACGAAATACTCAGAAGATCATAAATTGCATTAATCAAAATAACATTACAGAGGTCTGTTGGTACATCTCAAAATTATCGTGTATCTCTTAGCGGTGGATTTCCCAACCACATAACACTACTTATGCATTTCATTTAACAACTGAAAATTCCTAAGATTACAGTAGTTGTCTGCCTACAAATACACAGCGATTCTCAAGATACAAGAAAATATAAAGATAACACTTGTGTTGGTCGATAAGTTGAACCATCATTGTAGTTAATATCCAAAGATAGCATTGCCAGTTCGATGGTCATCATACTTTGAATCATTGTCTTGATCATCATTTGTTTGAATCTGCAAGGAAACTTAAGTTAGTAAGTCACTTTAGGTAATAATCCCCTACGACTATGCTTCATCGATTAGTAATTCACAAAGACATGACAATAGCTATATCTTTGTTGTTTAGAATACAAATCGACCAACAAGGAAATGAAATGAGTACAGGAAAGGGATAAAAAGGTGGGTAACAAGTAAGAAAATTTAGCAACCAACATCTCCCCCCAACCAGCCTCTCTGCATGTCCTCATGCAGCTCGTCTTCTGCACAGATCTGGGTTAGAGCTACTGTGGTTAGCATGAAGCTGTGCAAGGTCATATCGCACGACCATTTCTATTCCAGGAACCTTATATCCATCTGTGTGAAGGACTTCCTTCCACCAATCCTTGTCTACCACATAAGTTGGTGTGTACTGCATAGCTAGTAGCTAAACAATGGGAAACTGATATCTCAGAGCCATCCATTGGGTCCCACAATGTTGAATACATGTGATATATCATGGTATTCTTTCCAAAGCTCGAACAAAATTAGGGGCCCCAAAAGGTTTGTGTGTCCTTATTGCTGATGACAACAACATCCATCGTTTCTGATAGTTGCCCCACTCCTTATGACAAGTAAAAATATTCTTTGTATGCATGTTAATGCACCACTTCTATGTTTCTAGCATCTAACCATTCCTCCCTTCTATTTCCAAGAAGGTACGATATTCGTTAAAAATATTCACAGCCTGACAATGCTCCATTTGAATTACAAGTGGCATGTTCGCTTGGATCTCTTCGAATGTGTCGAAGGCTTTCTTCTATTTAACCTAGTTAATTGTGAAGGAGGTGAAGTCTATCAGTTGAATATCCCCCACATATGGCACTGGATTGAACGATTGACCATTCCTTAGAAAATAATCATGCATGTAGAGTCTGCACATTAAGTGTTGGTTCAAGATATTATGACCCCTTAGGATCTGCAGAAACTATATCAAATCTTGGATTTCATGGCTTATCTCTTCATGGATGCCCTCCAAATAGAAGAATAGGTACTGTTCATGGAGGAATAGAGAATAAATATGAGCAAGAGGTTAGCATGCCACCACTTGTTGCGCTAGAGCAAACATTTCATCTTTGTCAACCTTCAGTAGCTGCACTTTCTCTTCTAATTCCTTAATCATTTTATGCTGCTTCTCTTGTTTCTGCTTTGATTTCTCTATCTCGGTCATATAATCAGTTACCAATTTCGCATCTTGTTCTTGAATTCCTCTCACTCCTTCCCGATGGGCTTCCAAAGGGATAGACCCCCGTTGAAGGCGAGATGTAGTAGCCTACCATTTCTAAATTTCTGCAGTTAACAAGAATTCTCGCGACTCAAACAAATGCAAAAATGACTCAGTCTATGTGACTGTTGAAGTTGTAGACCTGTCTTCAGTCTGCTACTGCTAAAGTGGTTTCATATCCAGGATTTATGGCAGTTTGACCGACATTCCTCTTATGTTTCCTGACCCATCTCCTTAAGCGTAACACTTGCTTCCTTAGTTTAATAATTTCAATTTTTAATTGCATATTATCCTTAAACTATTACCGGTACCTTTCCTGGATGGGGGTCCTTCTCTTTGCAAATTGTTCAATGAATTCTTATTTAATAACGATCGCCTCCATTGGTCTCACGGTTGGTGTTGGATTTGGCGGATTGATGTTAGTGAACTCATCAACCAGCTCCTATTTCACCCTTATTTCTTTTGTCTACTCTACAACCCAGGGGGCAACCCTAGTATCTTCTTTCGTAGGTCTTGGAACCTCCATATCTTCCCTGAATGGTTTCAGAGCCACTGCAGGCCCTTGTGGAGTAGCATTTTCAACACCTTTTCCTGTGGCTACTATGTTTCCCGATCATATTCTTCCATTTGCTAAAAAATTGGTTCTAGCCATTGCGAGTTGGTACCAACAACAACATTTTCTTCCAATGGCTCTGTGGAAACAACATCAGCCACAATTTCTTCAACTTTCCCTTTAGTCGACACTGGTTCTTGTGTAATAGTGTCAACCACCATGTTACACAAAAATATCATCACCTTGATTATTTGCAGTCGGTGTAGGTCTATCACCACCTATACCAGCTTCCTAAGCAAGTCTCAAACCTCAGCTCTTCAAAACAAGCTTTAGAAATGAGAGAAAGACATCAAAAAAGCAATGTTACTCTGGTTCCGCACTTTCTCTCACTTTTGCCTGCAGGCCCGCACATTCTGTTCAGGATATCTGCGTACTTATACGCTTTGTATGTAAAGGGGAGGGTGCGTACCCCTGTAAAAGTCAAAAGGTGCAATCTTTATCTTAAAAAACTCATCTTGGGTTAATTCTAGAGTTTTCTAGAAGCATTTGTTACATGGATTGTTCGCTCCAAGTGGTTCATGCATCCCATCATAGGAGGAACTAATCCCTTGTTGAGAGGAGCTATCCCTTTGAAGGAGGACTCTATCCCTTTGAAGGAGGAGCTGGTAACTGATCTCCATTGCACTATAAATTGAGGCATTGGGTCAGTGGCCAGAGAGGTTAGAAGCTGAACTTTTGAGGGTAAATGCTAGTGAAATCAAGACTTCCTATTTGAGCTTAAGAGAGAGATCACATACTTTTTTGGCTTCATTGGGGAGTGAGTGAAGCTTGTCAAAGTAGAGGAGACTTCTTGTTGGACCCTAGGAGGAGCTTGTACAGTGTCAAGGCAAAGGTTGTAAAGTTCTTCTCCTTTTTGAATTAATACAATCAAGCTCATTTTTCTCAACAAGTATCTCATGTTATTTGTTTCATGGACTCCTTGACTTTCATGTTAAATATGTTTTATAATACTGGTTATTCAGGTGCTATTTAATCGTTTGCCTTGTTTGCGTTTGCAGGTTTGCGACAAAGGAACTTACTTGGATCAAAGGAGCAAAGGCATCCCCAAACTTGCGTTGGACATGAGGTAGGCCTTAAACACATTTGTTTGCCATTATTTATAAAGCGCATTTAGAGAAAGATAGTGTCTAGTTGGTTTGTTTGTCATTAGGTCTTCATTAGATTCTAGGAAGGTCTATCTTGTCCGCAAGATCGACTCATTCCGCGTGACAGTTAAGAATAGGTTGCTTTTGATGATTCAGTTGTTTGCTTCCATTTGTACTTTCTATAGCAGGTTAAACAATGATAAAAAAATACTAAAAAGGCTAGCAATAGTGCCTTGGCCTCTCTTCCTCCCTTTGGGACCATGATTTGGGGAAAAGACCCTCTTGCTACCCAAAAACACAGATTTTCCTCCTTCATAGGACTTCTAGTGTTTGCAGCTTTTTAGTAGGTTAATAGTCCAGTTTTTCTTTCCTTTAGATCTTCTTCCTCATGCTCACTTCTTGATTTGCAATAGTCTTCTTTCATGCTTTCCTTTCCTACATCATTTCTCAGAATTTCATTTCATAGATCATAGTTTAGACCATTTTTATGCAAAACTCTGTTTTTCCTAAATGCATTCATTTCACTTGTTGCTTGATGTCCTTGGTTGACAGTCTATTTCTATGTAACAGATCTCTTCCATCAGTAGGCTAGCTTATTAGCAATCACACCCTCCATCTGATCCATGCCCTATAGGTCTCCCAAATCTCACCTCAATTTCACCCTAGTTTCCTGCACTTTTCCATAGAACTTCTTCCTCTCTCCTTAAGAAAAAACAATCATCTTTATCTCTCCTAGTGATTCATAGTAGACCCTAGGCACCCTAACACCTCATTCCAACCTTCATCCACCTTTTCCACCCCACTCTCACACCCTCAAAACAGTGAAAACTGCTCTCGGCCTCCCCCTGTAGATTCCCTATTTTTCTCTTGTAGATTTCCTGTGTACTCCTGTAGATTTTCCTGTAGGCTTTCTTTTGAAGGTTGAGTGTGGGAGAAGCCTCCAGAAGGCCACCTAAGACCTCCTAGGACCCATCCACACCATCCTACATATTCTTAAGTCCCAAGACCGCCCTTCAACACCACCTATTCACTGCTACACTCACACACAATAAATTACATGCATGTCAAACTCACATAAAAGTACATAAAAATCCAAAAATATGTTATTTGCTTATTTACTTCCAGAAATAGCATAGTTAGATGCTTTTTACTTCCTTGAGTAGGTAATGGCATTCCTTTCATGGTTTTCATAGTGCTTTCTTCAAAAGTAGAATTAGTTGGTTAATTAGGGTTTGCTAGGTTTTCTTTACATTTCAGTTTTTCTCCTTTCTGCAGTTAGAATAGCATCTATAGAGTAATCTTTCTTTCCTTTCATCACATATAGAGATTCTTCTGGAATCCATAGAAGTTTTCTTGAGCTCCTAGTGATTTTGTGTTAGTTGACCAAGTGACAACCTGCAACGAGAACTAGTACTTGTGCATACAGCACCGACGCTTCCAAATTTGTTACGAACTACAGGGTTGATAAGAGTAAAGTAGGCAGCCCATGAGTTGCAGCATTATCACTGCAATACTTGTGCTCACCACTTTTTGGCACCATTGCCAGGGAAGCATCAGAGTATTATGTGATTACTTCTTTGTTTTATTTTCTATTGCAACATTCTACTAATAGTTTATTTCAGCAAAAGTAGACTAGTCCTTTCTTTTCCTTCATTTCTGCATTTCCTTGCTTTCCTTTTCAATTCTGCAAATTTCATTTCAGCAAGAGTAGACTAGTAATTCCTTTTCCTTCAATTCTGCATTTCCTTGCTTTCCTCTTCAATTCTGCAAATTTCATTTCAGTAAGTTCATTTCAGTTAGTTGCAATTTGTTTTGTTCAATCACAATTTCAGTTTCTGCAGGTACTGTTAGTGTGGGGAAAATGAAACAAAAACCAACCAAAAAGTATTTACTTTCATGCCTCATAGGAATAGAGATAACACAGGAAAATTTTTGCCCAACACCCCCACTGCTTCACATAGCCAACCTTCTCTTTTCTCTGGTGGCTATGATAAAGAAGAACCTTTAGGTGAATAGCAAGGCATATTTGAAGAACCTATAGGGGAAGAAGAAGAAGAAAACATTCCTTTGGAACCAATGGCTGAAAACAGAAATGCTAGGGGGAATAGAGAGAGAATAGAGGGTACCTTTCCCATTTGAGAGACCAATGGGGACACCAAATGAAGAATATAAGCCCTTCCACGCTACCTCATTTCCATGGTCTGACTACAGAAGATCTTGACACCTTTTTGTTCGAGTTTGCTGTCATCCGTCGAACCTATGACTATGTAGAAGATGAGAAAAAGTTGAAACTATTCCCTTCTACTATCATGGATGCAGCACTGTGCTGGTTCATGGGATTACCTGGCAATAACATCACAACTTGGGCTCAAATGTAGCAAGCCTTTAACAAAAAGTATCGATACTATTGTAGGTCAAAAGACACTAAAGAATAAATTTTCTGAATGACCATAGGAAGTCAAGAGTCCCTGGAAGACTATGAACAGAGGTTCCAGCTCAGTTACAAAAGGGTTGGGTGTACACTTGACCCTGAGTCTTTGAAGCTAGTCCTGCTCAGGAGAATTTGGGAAGATCTTTTAGACACCCTCCATCTATTGGCCAGGGGAGACATCTACCAACTATCCTATGTGGACATAAAGGCTGTTTTTAGAGACCATTCTAGAGAAGCCAGAAAGAAAGGTAGGGGGAGTCAACCCATAGCCAGTACCTCTTCCTCTAACTCATCTGTTAAAGGAGAAATTGGAAACATGCTAGAAGACTTCAAGAGTGAGATGTTGCAGACTCTTGGCATGCAAATGGATACCTTACATATCAAAAGGAAACAAGGGGAAATAGAGAGGGCTTTGGCCATTTTTTGCCCTAGATGCACCAGGAGGTATCTTAGGAATGAATGCCCATTGAAATCTATAGAGGTTTGTTCAGTATGTGAAGAGAATCATTCTACAGATAAGTACCCTTCCTTGCCTACATTTAAAGTTGTATATCAAGGGGTTGAGGGAGTCACTGAACAACTCTATTACATAAACCAAAAAAGGCTGCATGGACCTAGACCATACCAACAGGGGATGCAAGGGACATCTCAAGCATACTACAACCCCAACCAAGTCACTTCCATAACTTCTTGGGGCCCTCTTGCTCATCCTTCCTGGTCCACGCCACCTCCTTGGTCCTTCACATCTCAATATCATGCCCAACCAGCCACCCATTCATTTCAATCCTATGCTCAGCCACAACCTCAGTGGAATGCATCTCATCAGGGCTGGAGGCCCCAATACAACTCTCTTCCCACTCTTTTACCTCCACCAGCTGCCCAACCACAACCATTACCTCCTGCTCCACCAAAGCAACCCCAAATGCCCACCCAGCCAAATCTGAACCCAAACAATAGACATGCTCTGCAAGTGTATAGTGGGGAACCATCATGCCCAACTTATGCTGTGGAGATTCAGGAAATTAACTTGTGATCTAGGAAAGTTCTCCCAGATAGCTAGCCTCCACCCAGGGAGGTTGAGGAAGATAAAGAGGAAAGTGAAAGTAAAGTAATTCCACCCTTTTCTGAGAGACTATCCGTGACATTCCAGCCTACCCCAAAAGAAACTGAACTCTTGGGAGAATTGAAACATTTATGTGTGAAGATACCACTTCTACAAGCCATAAAATATGTGCCTATCTACAATAGGTTGACCAAAGAGAAGTGCTTTAGGCATCCAAGAAGGCATAAGAGAGATGCCCCAACCATCAATGTCATAGGACAACTGTCCGACCTGATGTTAGGGCACGTAATCTGTCCGAAATATTTGGACCCTAGAAGCCCAATAGTTGATGTCCACATCAATGGCACCATGATCCCACATACCTTGATTGATCTGGGAGCTACCATTAATATGACGACAAAGGACACAATGCTCAAACTTAACCTCCAGGGCTCCTTGAGGAAGACCACAACCGTGCTACAGCTAGCAGACTACTCCACCGTGACCCCTGAGGAGATTGTGGAAGATGTGATGGTCTCCATTGATTCTTGGGAGTACCCTGTTGATTTCTTAGTTCTCCAGCCAAAGGCAAAGCTCACTGGGTATCTTCTCATTCTGGGAAGACCCTGGTTGGCTACAGCCAATGCCTACATCAGTTGTCAAGCTGGGAACATGACCATAAAGAACGGGCACATGTCCAAGAAGTTAATCCTATATCCTCATACCCAACCCTTGCTAGAACATTATCTACCTCTCTGGTTGGAGGAGGAAGATGAGGATGAAGTTTATTCTACGCCCTTTGTGCATTAGAAATCTCCATGGGGGGGAAACAACAAGATGAGGATGATATGATTGAAAATTTGATTCAGAATCCACCTCCCAGTGTATCAACATTAGAGGACATAGTAAGAGAAACCCAAAACAACCCCTCAATTGATCTCTATGTGGTCGACTCCACTTCTCTCTGTGTTAAGAATATAGAGTTTGGCCTAGAAAGAACCTTGAAAATCAATCCATCCCTATCCACTTCCCAAGAAAAGGAACTGTGCAACCTACTGAGAAAACATCTAGATGTCTTCGCCTGGAGTTATAAGGATATGAAGGGAGTGCACCCTTTAGTATGTACTCATCATATATACATCAAGGAATATTACAAACTAGTCAGGTAGCCTCAAAGGAGGATGATTCCAACACTTAAAGATATTGTTAAGGAAGAACTGCAGAAATTGCTTGATGCAAGATTCATCTATCCCATCTCTGATAGTGAATGGGTCTCTCCTTTGGTGCTAGTGCCAAAGAAAAATGGTAAGTGGAGAATCTGTATCGACTATCAGGAATTGCACAAAGCCACTAAAAGGGACCATTTTCCTTTACCTTTCATAGATCAAGTGTTAGACAGTCTGGCAGGGAAAAAGTTTTTCTCCTTCCTAGTTTGGTTTAGCGGGTACAATCAGATTCAAATCAGCTCAGAAGACCAAGATAATACCACTTCCACTTGTCCTTGGGGTACTTTTTCATGCCGGGTCATTCCTTTTGGTTTGTGCAACGCTCCAACCACTTTCCAAAGAGTGGTATTGAGTATATTTTCTGAATTAGTTCATGATGCAATAGAGATATACATGGACGACTTACTCCTTATGGTTCTAACTTTCAGGAAGCTTTATCTAACCTAGGAAAAGTTCTAGACATGTGTATTGAGATGAACCTATCCCTCAGTCTAGAAAAATGTGAATCTTTTATGACTAAAGGGACAGTGTTAGGTCATGCAATATCTCAGCAAGGACTGCAGGTGGACCCCAACAAAATTGCCATCATCCAAAGGGTCCCACTTCCTCAAAAGGTTAGAGATGTCAAAAGTTTCCTAGGCTTATCTGGGTATTACGGGAGATTCATTGAAGATTTCAGCAAGCTAGCCTCTCCTTTGTTTGGCCTCTTAAGCAAAGATGCTGAGTTCATATGGTCAGAAAACTGTCAAGAAGCCCTAAATACCTTAAAGAGCAAGTTAGTGACTGCCCCAATTCTCAGAGGCCCAAACTGGGCCCTACCTTTCCACATTCACATAGATGCCTCGAACAAAGCAATAGGAGCAGCCTTAGGACAAATTGATGAAAAGTTACCTTATGCCATATACTTTATAAGAAAAAACTTGTCAAAGGCAGAGTTAAACTATACAGTGACCAAGAAGGAACTCTTAACTGATGTGCTTCCTTAAACAAATTCAGACATTATATCACAGGCTATCAAACCTTTGTGCACACTGATCATGCTACAATTAGATATTTAATGAAAATACTAGATGTAAATGCTCGCATTATTAGATGGTTGCTTTTACCGCAACAGTATGATTTGACCATTATTGATAAGCCTGGTAAAAAAAATGTTGTTGCTAACTTTTTGTCTAGAGTAAATTTGCCTGCAGGTGAAGAAGCAATGGTGGATTACCAAATGCCAGATGAACATCTGTTTGCTATCTCAGTACTCTCTCCATGGTTTTCTAATATAGAAAACTACATGGTTTCAGTGCAATTCCCACCACACCTCTCCTCAAAAGAGAAGAGCAAGATAGTAAGGAAAAGTGCCCCTTTCACCTCGATTGGGGGCAATCTCTTCAAACTTGGCCTAGATCAGATATTGAGAAGATGTGTCAGGGAGGAGGAAGTCTTTAACATCCTCTTGACCTGTCATGACAGGCCTTGTGGAGGTCATTTTGCAGCAAAAAGAACTGCCTTCAAGGTATTGCAAGCAAGCTACTATTGGCCCACTCTTCTATAGGATGTGAGGAGACATACCAGCCAATGTGATCGGTGTTAGAGGATGGGGAAACCTACTCCAATGGATGAGATGCCCATGGAACCTCAAGTGACCTTTGAGCCATTTGAGAAGTGGGACCTGGACTTTGTGGGTCCTATCAACCCTCCTTCAAAGTAGAAACAATACATCATTGTGTGCACCGATTACCTAACAAAGTGGGCAGAGACAAAAGCAATAAAAGCAGTGATAGAGGAAAAAGTAGCTGATTTTTTGAGAGAAAACATATTCTACAAGTTCAGGTATCCAAGAGAGTTGGTCACAAATCAAGGCAGTTAGTTCACTTCCAATTTGATTGAAGACCTACTCACACATCATAAAATCAAGCACAGGACTTCCACCTCTTACCATCCACAAGCCAATGGGCAGGTAGAGGTCACTAACAGAGCATTGGAAGGGATCCTGACCAAGGTAGTGAGCGGCAGCAGAAAAGACTGGGAAGACAGATTAGTTGAGGCCACTTGAGCCTACAACACAACATGGAAGACCACCACAGGGTTCACACCCTTTGAACTGGTCTATGGGAATAAGGCTTTTCTATCAATAGAATTTGAGTTCAATACACTAAGGATGGCAACTCAGCTGGACCTAGACCTCAGCCATGCACATAAGGAGAGATTACTTCAGCTCAATGGGTTGGATGAATACAAATTACAAGCCCTTCTCCATACAGACGTAGTTTAGCTTCAAAGAAAGATATGGCATGACAAAAATATCAAGGAGAAGCAATTCCGAGAGGGATATTGGGCACTACTCTATGATTCAAGATACAAAGATTTCAAAGGCAAGCTGAGGACAAGATGGCTGGGAACCTACACTATGGAGAAATGCAATGACAATGGTTTAGTTCTAATCAGAACCATTGATAATGAAGCCATCCCCATGCTTGTCAATGGGCATCGGTTGAAAGTTTACAAGAAACCCCTCTCCAAGTGAGAATTTATTGAAGATTTGAATAAACAATGATGGTAGCGGAGCATGTCTTAGCTTCCACTTCATCCACTCACTAAAGAAAAGAAATCAAAAAATAATAAGGACTCAAGTGAAAACCTCCATGAGGCGCTTGAATCCCATCATTGGGTTGAAAACCTCTTCTCAGGCGGCTGAGTGATGGAAAAAAAGAAGAAGAGAAAAATAAGATCCCTGGGTGAAAGCCTCCCTTGGAGGTGCCCAGGGCAGGCAATTAGGGTGAAAACCTCTCTGAGGAACCCTAGTTGTTTTCAAAGAAAAAAAGAGAAAAAAGAGAAAGAGGAGAAAGAAAAAAAAAATTTGTTGCATTGCAAGTTTGCAGGAGGACTACAGGGAGCTGAAGAAGGTGCCAAGAGGACCCTAACATTCATACCAACACCCATATCATCTTCTCCACACTTTTTTCCATCATTTTTGGCATTTCTTTCACCCCATTGTGCTTCTCTTTCAAAAACTATGTTTTCTACAGGAGGCTCTTGTAGGAATTACAAAGAGCCATTAATGGATACAAAAAGGAAGTTTGAGGGACAGGAAAGCTTCATGAAGAACCTATAAACCTTCCTACAATCTTCAACCCTCCTTGCCATCATTTCGAAGCTTTCATCACACCCCAAGCATCATTTTTCTTCCTGTCCAAGAAAAACACAGAAAAAACAGTTTTTCAGTAAAACAAAAAAATAAGAGAGGAAGTAGCACCATCCACCTCACTTCGAGCCTACCTACTACCTCTCCATCTTTATCTATACCTTTGGCATCATCCTCAAGCTCCAAGCATAGGAATAAGCTAAAGTTTTAAGGGGAGAAGTAGCTATAGGAGCTCCTGTAGGAATTCCTGTAGCAGTTGATCCCATCAAAACCCAACACAAGCACCAGGAGAATGCACACATGAAGGTTGAGAAGGCACCTGAAGCTTAGACCCAGCTAGAAAAGAACCTACACAAGACATAGCCACACATCAACAAACAGACAACATGCATCAAAAGAAATGAAGGCATGCAGCAGAGAGAGAGCCACAACACCTCACAACAAATACATTCAGATCACAGGTAAGTAACTAAATCGCTCCTCTATTTGCATTTGTGTAATTAGAAGTCATGCAAAAGCAATGAGATGGTTGAGGTTGAACAAAGGAAAGGTGGTCAGTTAACTTGGACACCTTCATCTAGTTGACTCCACTCATCTGAGATGTCACCCACATGTACGCATAGTCAACTCCAGCACAAGATGCCAAGGACAGGTAGTGGAGGAAGTGTGAACTCCGATGCAATGATGGGATATGATTATGAGGAGAAGCCATGATGACCAAGTAGGTGGGTACCAATGGTCCGAATATGGCCAACGTATACCTTGCCAGCTCACCCCTCATCACCGGAAATATCCATAAAGGTTAATAAGTACTCCCTGATCATTCTCACCACCTTTTCCTTTATTCTCTCCTCGTAACTTAGCTACAACAGTTTCCTTATGCCCCCAAAGATTCGCAACCATCGTCCTCCATCGATCTCTCCCATATTCCTACTCTCAACTTTTTCTACAGGAGCACCTACAGGAATTTTATAGGAGGGACAACAAGCTTCTACAGGAGGGGCAGTGAGTTGTTTTGAAGGGAGAAAACATGAGTTTTAGCACAACTTTTGGTCTGAAGAAGTAGGGTTCATGCATGCCCCCTATTGAATATCAATATATGCAAGAAGTGGTTTCAACTTGAGGAGGAAATAAAGTCTTTAGGAGAGGAGAAAATACAAAAAAAAATCTGCTTATTTAAAAAAAAAAAAAAACACAATCTCCTCTATTTCTCTGTTTTTCTCAAAATTTGTTGTCTCCATCTCCACATTTGGTTTCCCAAAAGAGTATAAAAAAAATGTCGGAGGGTTTATGAGAAAGGAACCCACTAACTCCACTAGGCTCCATGCACATCCACAAGTGGTGGATATCTTCACAAGCACAAATTGGATGAATTTCTTTGAGAAATTCCAAGGGTTTGATGAGGAAATTTCCCAAGAGTTTGCTCTCTCTCTAGTACCCCACAAAAGAACTCATGACACTGTCACCTTTAGAGGTCTTTCCATGGAGATAACCCCTAAATTTATCAGTAGGGTCACTACCCTTCCTCTTGGGCTGCCTTGGAGTAAGGATATGAAACCAATTGGTCGGGCTACCAAGTAAAACATTTTCCAAAACAATGAAACCCCTGTAGAGGATAAAAATGGAATTAGAAGGGTTAGCATACCATATCCTTGGGATGAGTTTAGCTATAAAATAATAAAATACATTTCCTGTGAGGGGAGGTACAACATTGTCTATGGTTATCACTTTAGAATCCTCCATGTATTAAGGTATGGCATGGACACTCCAACACCTCAGAAGCTCAATATCCCCTACTTCCTCCTGCAGTCCCTCATTGACTCCAGCACTAAGGTTCAAGTAGGAAATTCAAAGTAGCTAGCTCACCATGGGTTAATCAAAATCCTAGTTGAGGAAGCCCTCCATACATTTACACTCCCTATAGCATGGGAAGTTTTCTGAAACATGACAGCTGAGGATGACATAAAGGCCTTAACCTATGATGTCATTCCTACTAGTAGTGAGGAGGAAGAGAAACAAGGGGGAGAAGGTGAAGCCACTGGTGACTTAGCATAACAAGAAAGGAAGGAGGAAGAAACTGGAATAGAGGAGGAGAGAGCTGAATAAATAGAGCAGGAAGAGACAGAAAAAGAGACAGAGGGAGGAGAAAAAGAGGCAGAAAAGGCAGAACAAGGAGAAGAGTCCCTTGAGACTCTGGAAAGGGAGGCAACAACTGCCCTCACTGCCCTCAGTACACCAATCAAGCCAAAGAAAAAGAGGAATAGACAGGCCTCCATGTATTTTAGGGCTAGGAAGAGCACAAGAAGCAAAACAGGCAAACCTTAGCCCTTTTCAAAAGTGCCAATTACGATTGAAGATTCACCCTCTACCAAGGGGAAAGAATCCTCTTCCAAGACACCTATCACATATGAAATGGGGACTCCTAGATCTTCCACATGGAAGGAAAATGTAGTACTACAAGACCCAAAAACATTCCTACAGTAGTCTCAGAGAGTTCTACAGGAGACACTGTCAAAACTACAAGAGACCCAAATGCTTGAGAAAAGGATGGAAGGATAGCCACAGGTAAAGGAGGAAGCAACAGAGCTACAAGAACCTGATCCCTAGCCTAGTCTTGCCTTCTATTACAATCTACTTTAGGGAGGAAGGATAATCCCACAAAAATTTGCAATTCCACTATTCTTTGAATTAGAGAAAGCAAGAATAAGAACACATAGGTGGATGCAAATAGCCAAATCTAAAGGAGTTGAGGATGTTGGCCATATGGAAAACAAACTCAGAGAAATGGGAAGAGAGTTGAGTGCTCTTAGAGATAGGGAAGCAATTACAAGAAGCCACCTTGAAATTGAAAATGAATTGTTAAGGATGCAGTGTTATTGGGAAATCTAGTGTCCACTCAAAGCTGCTAGTCTTACTAAGATGGGTAGCTATCTTAGAAACAAACAAACCAAAACTACTTTCGCTTTCCTTTATGAGAAGTAGATAAGAGGGGAACAAAGGACACCAACCTCAGTCTTGCGCTTGGTTCCTTGCTTGGTTCCTCTCCCTTCTGACAGATCTTTGATGCTCCTTCTTCACTTACCCAGTTTCAAAGGGCACCTGTGGAATCAAAGCAGCATAATACTATCGAAGAAGAGAGATCTACAATCATAAACAATATAAGACCATATATATATTGACCACATAAATGCATATATTATCCAACATATGAGAATGTGGACGAAAACTTGAATAGCTTTATTAATATCAAGAATAGCAAAGAGAATTACAACCAATTGTTCTGACCTAGCGTCATCCTCCCAGCATGAAAGGCCTTCTTCACCTCATGAAAAGCTTAGATCACCCAACACTATGATATTGCACCAGGAAACCAACAACACTTCCTTACAAGATACAATATTCCAGCCTTTGGATCTCTGTGATGAGGGATCCATATATAGATGTTTACAGGGGGGTGAGTCAACTTCTGGGATTTTGATTAGTGTCCTCTCTCTTATAGTTCTTGATTCCACTTGGAGATTGATGATCTCTTACTCATCCATGGGCAAATTCAGAGAGGCAAGTGTCACAGGAGAAGTTTTTGAAAGATTCCATGATCATCCACCTTGCAAACTGTTTCTACCATTTTTCTACTCTCACCCATCACACCATACAAAAGGGCTTTCTAGTATGCATTGCACTTTTTACACTGAGTAGGTGAGATGCATCACACCCTCTACACTGGACAGTGTGTATGGTCCAGTTTTGACCAGTTCTGAGCAGTTTTCCATGGAGAACTTTTGGGAGATGATGTAATCAGATGACCTTGTTCCTTTAAGGTGTGAAGCAACACTTCTAGGGACTTAGAAGCCCTTGGTTTATGTACATGTATGATTGGGGTTGCAATGCCCAAAAATGTCTATAACAGTTGCCCCTTAAAGCATGAGGTCGTAAATCTTTTGATGTTGGGTGAAATGCTTTATCCTGAGGATCCGAAGTTTTTTCAAGCTGGAAGGTGACCTGTAATAAGATATAATACAATACATTATCTTCATAATATTTTTCATGATCTAGCTAAGGTGGGCATCCCCATGCTCAGCTTCATAAATTCATTTTCATGTACATAGGACAGACAATCGTCTGTGTAGCAGACTGATGATTCGGACAGAGCCATCATCCTTTGATTCAGATGATCATCTATTCGGAAATGATGTACATTTGACGTCTTTATATTCATAAATATATCGCAGCCCAGATGGATGAAACTAGATCCGGGATCTTCAAACTCGTTCAATCTTCACTCAGAGTACAAGTCAACCCATGTGAAAGATGTTCTAGAGTTGAACATGGAAAGACATCGCCTGATTACCAGCCAATGATGTAAGCCGTTAACAGGCATGAGAGGAATCACTGATAATGATGATGACCCTCAAGGTACTACAGTACAATTCGCATGGTGTGAAAATGGGACTTGGTGTCGAACACCACGCAAAATCTCTCGGTTGAAGGCCATTAATGTAAACCTGTCACCGAATGTGAGAAACTTGCCATTAAGGCATGCAAGATTCAATGTACTGAAAGGGTTGTTCCTAGGTCGACTTCTTGGATAATGAGTTGATGTCGACAAGAAGTGACCCGTTGTAGGAGGGCCTTAATGAATCCCACATCTACGACAGGGAACAGAGCAAATGATTTTGGAGTTGAAAATGATCTGATGATACAGGGTTCAGGGTGGTGGTCATGAAAGAATGGAGCATGAATGTATTGCAGTGGATGAGACATAAGTGAATTCTCTGAGCGGCTTCTCTTGAACATACCGGTGACATTGAAATGGATTGGTAGCATTAACCCCAAATATGGATGGTATGATGGACCAATGGTGATAAGACCGATGAACGGAATAACCCAACCCGACTCAGACGTGGAGTGAAAGTGTCATGTTCAAGAGCGACTTGCTACCAATAAAGTTTCTTCAAGTTTTCTTCCCAATTTTCCCCAGTCATTTTTGACCAGTACCTCTTTATTTTTATCAAGCTTGAGGAGGATAACATATGCTTGTTCTATAATTCGCCCTTCGGGCGAACCTGTCGTTATGTTTTAATGAGCCTAGTGACAGTGAAACTCGTTCTCGTCTATATGGACAAGTTTGTCACTATTGATTTTAACGAGTTTAACGACAATGATAACTCGGTCCTTTTTCAATTTTAGAGATCCTGAAAAGGGACAGAAAGGAAACTCCAATAACCCTTTTTCGTCATATAATCCCTTAAGTCCGAAAAAGTTTAAAATAATACAAAAGGGATGAATTTTCGATAATTTTAACGAGCTGAACAAGACAAGCGCTCAATAGTTTTGTGTAATAATCCCTAAGGTCCAAAAAGATTAAAATATAGAGGGATAGCACTTCTGGTAGCTTTAACGAGCTAGAGAGGCTAATCGCTCAGAAATCTTTTCATATTTTACGAGTCAGGTGAAAATAGCTTAAAGAAGACTCGTTTTTTGAGGAACGAGTGATAATTTCGGGTAGCAGCTAATTCCAAGCAAGGTTTTGAATCTTCCAATCATGGAAGTGTCACAAGGATGGCTAACAGAATCACTCGTCACAGATTTTCCTCAAAAAGGGTAAACAATCAAATGGAGGCATATGATCAACTAAAACAGAGTGGAGGTGATGATGAGAACACGGCCAAGGCTCAAAAGCCGATGATAATGCATTCACAATGGTTATTTATCAAAGATTGGTTCATTTTTTAATGAGCTTAAACTCTGGGGGAAACATTTGCTCATTGCTTAGGTTTAATTTTTAGCGAGCTTGAACTTCACATAAAAACTGCTCGTGGCGGGTTTATTTTTGAACAAGCTTGAACCTTGTGGCAACATTGCTCGTGATAAGTTTGCATGCCCCCAGCATAATAACACAAATTGAGGTGCATGCCCCCCAAGCTTCATTGCATTCAACACGGTGGTTGGAATTAAGGTTTAGCTCTGAGATCTTTGAAAGTCTCGACTTTGATTTTACGAGATCATAATCAAAGACTCGATTGTAAAGGATGTTGTTTCATTTTTTAATGAGGTTGACACAGTAAAAGAACTATCATCACGACTTCTTGTTTCATTTTTTAATGAGGTCGACACGAGATAAGAACCGTCCTTATAATCCACCGTATTACAGTATTTGATAGAAAATCAAAAACCGAAGGATGATTAAGGTCACTAGAATAATCTTCGTGGTAATCCTGAAGATGGGAACGATGGTGGTGATTTTCCCATGGTGTCTCTCCTATCATTGACTGAATGATTCCTTTGTCTCTTGAATGTACATGAAACCAAGGATCTGAAGAGGTACCATATTCCTTAGACCTATCTATCCAAACACTCGATGAGAGTTGATTTTGGTTTGCACCCCAGGCCAAGAAAATTGATTGCTACAATATTTCTATTAGGGTGATGATCCATGCTCACAAAATGTTCAGGAATCTTCTGAATCTAGAAGATATCATGTTTTTGGTTCCCACCATGGCCACTTCCGCCAGATTGTTTGGAGGCGGTAGGGCAAAAGTACCCATCAATGTAGGGTCTTTTAGTAGGCCTACTTCGATATTTTGAAGCGACTGAGAGATTTCGTGGATCATCGGAATGCTTCCCATAACTTGTGAATTGTTGGGGAGAAAGGTTTGTTGGTCGACGACCGTAATTCCTCCTTTGAAGGGAAATGAAACCTTCCTGAAGTACGTCGACATAATGGCAGCCATAACATATATCCAGGGCCTTCCCAGTAGGATGTTGTAATCGAGGTTTCCATCGATAACTTCAACATCAATTTCTATTGTTTTTCCCCCCAGTTCAACTTGCAAGTTACTCAATATCCCATATGGGGTGTATGTTCGTCCATCAAATGCTTTAATTTCATTGACGATCTCAACAAGGGTGGAGATCCTAAAGTTTTCCAGCAACTCATCGACATAATACATGTAGATGCCCCCTCATCAATAATTGTTCGATGAACAGTTTTTTTGAGGCCTTTCACTTGAATAAGGAAAGCTAGCTGAGCTGGAAACTGAGGGTCATATCCTTTGTGATTAAAGGCCACAATATTGGAATCAGTTGGGTCAATCCCCCTATCGCTGATAATAAAGCCTACTTTTGATAGGGAAAATTTTGCAGTACCTCAAGTGTCGACATAGCAGACGGCGATTGGGCTAGATCCTCCACTATATTATAATGTTGTGCTACTTTGGCACGAGGATTAAATTTCAATTTGTGTACTACTTCCTTTGGCGGTTTTATCATTAGTTTAGGAGTGATGGGTGGCACAACTTCGGTTGAATTTGTTGTCGAAATACTAGGTTGATCGTTATCCTTGTTGTTCGACATCTGTGGATTCCCGTAATCTTTATTCATTGTCCATATCAAAGCATTATTTAGCTACTTCGAAACAAACAACATTAGCACTTGGGACGGGGAAGCATTATCGCTAGCAACCAGATTTGTTCCTGGATTCGGAAACGGATCAGTCAATACTGCCAAGGTTTTTGAACTCTCAAAGAATTTTCTAAGCTCAGCTTTATATGGACAATCTTTCGTCCAATGATCCTCATCACATATAAAGCATGGATGACTTGGTTTCCTATCTCCAGAAGGGTTTTCAGAAGATTTTTCAGGAGATGACTTCTCCTATTTCTTCTTCTTCCCTTTCTTTTTCTTCTTGCCTCCTAGTTGCTTGGGTTCTTTGCCTTTGTTAGTCGACACGGCATTTACTTCCGAGGTGAGAAGTTCTTCATTCACATTTTGACTTGAAACCGTACGGGCCTTCTTTGACGTAGCTTTTATGGTTTTCATGCTAGTCGTACCTATCACGCCATCGCTGACATGAGAGTCTTTATTTGATTTAGGAGGGGGAGGAATGGAAAATTTCGGTCTAGGAGCATCAGGGATTTTATCGTAGAGTGTGATAGACTGAGTATAGATCAAGTCTAGATATTGTGCATGAGCAATAAATTGCTCTTCAGTGACAACTCCTCCCTTTGCCACATCTTCTATAATAGAAGGTAATAATGACTTAATAAACCATTCAGCGAACAGCTAATGAGGAACATATGTTTTTACCATTCTACAATGACGTTGCCACTCATGAATATGATCGGATATGTGAGTGGCCGTCGTTTGTTTGAAATTGGTAAAAAGCTCTATTGTCATTTCGTACCTTATGGGTAACTGAAAATGGGTTAAAAATGTTGTGGCTAGGAAACTGAAGTTATCAAACGAAGCTCTAGGTAATTCGATATACCATTTTGCTGTCGGAGCAGTTAACGTGCCATAAGGCCGCTCGACCATAAGGGAGAGGAAGGTTGTTTGTGGTTAAAAACACAACCCCCCATTATTGATGTGTTCACTTCAAATAATGGGGACCCTTTCTATTAAAATTTTAGCTAAACACCTTTTTGGATTTTTATTTAGTTGATTGCCCTACACTTTTGTTAATTTTTAGTTTTCTTTGGATTCTTGTTTTGATTGCTTTGTTAGAATCGATTTTCTATAAGATTCACATTGATGCTTGTTTCGCCTCATTTGGTCAACTGGTTTGAAAATGGCACTCCTTTGAAAGTCTAATTATTTATGTAGCCTGGGTTAAAAATGCATAAAATGTACAATATCGCATTTTGTAAATAAATTAGTTCAATAATGCATTCAGTTTAAATATTAACTCGTAGAGAGTTTTACTAACATTTTTCATTTTTCGGCCAAATCATTAAGTATCAAGATTTAAGAAGTTTACTCCAATTTCTAAATCAATTATTAATCTCGAAAACCCAAAATTTTCGAAATGATGTAGTTATTTTTATTTTTACTTTATAAGAGTTGCTGTAGTTTATAAAATAACCCTCATAAAATAAAATCAAAATCAAAATTGATTTTAATATTAAATCTCAAGATTAATTAAATATAATTTATTTAAAATTATAATTAATTTACTTAACTAAAATTTAAATAATAAAAAATATATATATATCGGATCGGAAGTTTTATGGGACATATTCTAAAAACCCCGATACATACCATGCCTCGATGCCCCGATGCGATATCGGATCGGGGAATTTAACTTGGCACATTTTAAAAAACCCATTAACCATCTCCCGATGTGATTTGTCGATAAAGCATAAGGCATGGGCCATTAAAACAAAGGCATGTTTTAGATTTTGTATTCATTTGAGTTTTTTAAATCACTCATACGTATGAGTGGAGTGAATAAAAAATAGTGTAGGTTAGTATATATTTTTAATATTAGTTT
>APFE030862124.1:73169-91977 GCA_000404065.3 Pinus taeda
ATTAATTTAGAATTAATTAGAATTCTAATTTAGGATTTAATTTTTAAATGAGAATTTTGATTTTTAGCCCAGCAACAGAATTTCCAGATTCATGCCAGATTTGATCCATCAACTTTGGAGGCTCATAAATTGAGTTATACTTGGCCAAATGAGGCGTAGGATGGCTCATTGGAAAGAGAAAATCAAGGAAAACATTTTGGAGGAGGTTTCACCAACAGATTTAATCATTTATTGGGTCAAAAATCAGGCAGAAGATCAGGCTCCGAATTTTGAAAACAAAATCAATTTTCTGAGTTATTTTCTTCATTTTCATTTGTCCAAAGCCTCTTATAAATGCAGATCCATTGGCCAATGATATTCTTTACCAATCAAACCATCCCAGGCATCAAGAGAAACTTTATATTTTATTTTCAATTATTTATTTAAATAGAATTTGATTGGATTTGATTTAAATGCCAACAATGCCATGTTGATTTTATTGTTGCATTTTAATCTATTTTGATTTCTTTTTGCATGAAAACAGTGGATGAAATATGGAGAAAAAGATCTCAGTCAAAGAGAATGCTCCAGCAATTGAAGATCATAATTTTGAGCAAGTAAAATTGTATTTGGCATATTTCTCTCCAAAAAACTCTCCTCTCCAAAATTCCTTTGCAGATAGTCTAAATAATAGATTGCAGAATGTAATAAGGGGCTGCTCTCCTCTACAATTCTAGACTTCTAAAAGCACTACTGTAATAGAAATTTAGAGTTGTAGGAGAGACGAGAGAAAACCTCAGATCTGAGGATTATTGAAGATTTTTCTTTGTATCTTGAATTATGTATGAGGGGCAGAGTTTGCACTATTGTAGCTCTAGTTTTGAAGACAGAAGTTCAAGCAATGTAAAGAGTTGTTGGAGACCAAGGACAAAGAAATGGATGCAATAAATTGGTATTTCTAATACTACTGTTTCAAATATCAGTTTCATTTTATGGTAACAGGAATGTCTCATTTTATTCATGTTTGTGCACTATTGTCAATATGGATAATTTGTCTCAATATTGTTATTAGGTATCTCTTTTCTTATGAATTAAAATATGATTTCAGAGTAACTATTTATTCATAAATCTGTCTTATAAAACTGATTTATTGAATGGTAATGTGTTGTGAACTATTTCCACATGTCATTATTCAATTATTAGATTTACTGATTTGATAATTAATAACATTTTTGTGAACTACTTCCTGAATGTTGTTGGTTTATTATTTCAGTTAAAAGATCTCAATAGGATGTGTTTTGATATCCATAATATCAGTTAATTGAACTACTTCATTAACTGGATATTTATTATAAACAAGACATATTTAAATCCCAAGACTTTAATTATCTTGCTTAGTTGGGTTAGATCTATATCTGCCTAATTAAGATAGGATTTAGATTAGTTTCTTTTACTTGCATTTTAGAATAAGTTTGCATTTAGAGTAAATTCTACATTCTTTTAAGTCCTCTTCTCAAAGAGGCAAAACTTTAGTTGTGGCTTGGCTGAACCCAAATCAGCTTAAGGGTCATTCTCTTGCCTGATCAGCAAGACGAAGTGATCTGATATCCCTAACTATTGGTAGTGAAAGATACATCATAAATCAATAGCTATAGGGAGAAGGTAACTGGACCTAGTTAAACCAGTCGGAGCCACCACACAAAACGGAAAAGGAGCTGCTTTAAGGTCCGGACCGGGTGGTTATCCCCCATTGTTGCTGCAGCGATTTTCGAGGCATCAACATTTTTGGCGCTAGAAGGAGGGCCTGAGATTTTTTGTCTATTGAAGTCTTTTCAATTTTAATATTTTATTTATTGCAATGGCTCCTCTCAAACTTCCAATTTGGAGTTGTATCCATGGACGTGCATCCTCCAATACTCCACCCGAAGTGGTAAGACTCTTGTCTCGGGTAAATTTCAATGGTAAGGGAAATTCTTTTGCTTTTAATCATGTCTTTCAATTTATTCAAAATGTTTCAAAGTATGATTTTGAAGGAATTGATGAAGGCATTTTATGCAGAATTTTTACCCTCACATTCGTGGCAAAAGCCAGAAACTGGTGCAGAACTCTTCCAGTTGCTTCAATCCACAGCTGGGATCAATTTGTTACCATTTTCATGTGTAAATTCGACTGCTATGATTATGAACAGGTATGTGAAGAAATTGAATATCTACGTAGGTTTGAAAATGAGTCTGTTAATGATTTTAATAGTCGATTTCATTTGAATTGCTTAAGATTTAAAGACGAAGATAAACCTACGGAAGAATAATCATTAGATTGGTTTGAATATATTTGTTCTCTTCCAACCATTCCCAATCCATATGAAATTGATTCAAGCTTTGTTCCATCCCCTTCTAATATAAATGAGAATTCCAATATGGGTGTGCAAATAAATGGTGATGAAGTGGTTTCACAAAGCTTGGAAAATATTTCCATTCAAATGCAAGAAGACAACAACAACAATTTTGGAGAAAAAACCGCCTTGAAATCTGAAAGCTACTTTGAAGTAAATTTGGAGAATCAAATCGCAAATCAGCAAGTACAACCAGCAATCAAAATGCAAACTGCTATACAAATTTCTGAATTTCTCCATGATGAGCAAATGCCAAAATCAGAGAAGCAAAGCAGCGTTCTTCAAGAAAGCATGAGCACGCAAAGGAATGATCTGCAATCTGAAATTTACAATGAGCATAATGCACAAGAGTTCTCAAAATGAGACAGTTTTAAATGCATTGTTTCAGATTCACATTTTTCCCTCTGTCCTGATATTTTTAATGATAGTAATTTTTCCCCTCTTGGTATCAATGATATTTCAGAAATTAAAGAAGATGATTTAAATGAATTACCATTAAATTTTTATCAAGATAAAGAAACAATAATTGATCATTCTTTTGCCACTAATGAACATGAGATTTTTATTCCTCCTTGTTTTGGTATATTGGATGAAATCGAAGGGAATTCCAGATAATCTTGTGAAGTCATTTATGATGATTACTCTGACATTGAGGATGTTGATTTCTATTCTTCTCAAGAAGATCCTCATGATAAATTTCGGATAACATCTGAGAATGGGGAACACTTCAATTTAGAAATTATTCGAACCAATCCTCATTCTAAAGCAGCAAATTATCTTCATGATTTCACCATTCAAAAAAACATTCCAAGTTATGATTCATATTCATATCAAGCTCGCATCCCTACTCATAATCATAATTCATTTTCTAGTTCACAAGTTGGAATTCGAAATTACCCAAAATTCATAATTCTAGCCAATCCTTGTGAAAGAGAAATTATTTCAAAACAACCCCAATTATGTTGTAACATTAGTTGTACAAATAGTGATTTCATACTAGTTTTTCTTTCACAGTTATTTTGTTTAAATTTAGATTTATTTTCTGATTTTATTTTGCAAAATTTTCACACTTTTCCCTGGCATATTCAACACCTTACTATCAAACACTCAATTGATGCATTGCCCAATTGGGAAATTCAAGTTTCATATTATAATCATCAGCATCAAAAGATATTAATATTCCAATTTAAATCAATGCTAATGTTTCATCAAAAGCTTCTATCTTTTCAAAGGCAATGTCAACAAGAGAATGTATTTTTGCAATCTGGCCAGCAATTTAATTCAATTAATAATTTTCCATTTCATTTGAAAGATTTCCATCCATTTTTCATTAATTCATTTGAAAAATATTTGGAAATTTTCTCTCAAAGGAAATGGTTAATAACTTAACATTTGTACATAACACTAACAATTTTTTCCAGGCCTTTGAATTTGAAAACTCATATCCACAATTCGATCTGTCATCTCCTCTTTTGAACATTTCCCAATCATTAATGGAAATCCATCCAGATTTTTGTGATCCAATTGGTATCGAATTGGAAAGGAAATTTCATGAGAAAGAGATTTTAAATCAGTTACTAACAATAACTGTACATTTTGATTTCATATTTAATTTTCTTAGTTTAATTATATTTGTATTTTTATTACTAACATTTTAACTGTACATAAACACAGGAATAAAATTGAGAAAATGGCTACACTAGAAATATGACTATACCTAGTCATTTTCATGAATATGGTTAGAATAGGAGTAGAATTAATTTAGTTAGCTTGTTTTATGTAGTTAATTTATTTGCAATAGTTCTATAGATTAAAAAATAAAACAAAGCAATCAGCCTTCTCATACATGTTCAGTGGGAACATTTTTCTCCTTATCAGAAAGTTTTAATTCTTGCTTTCCTTTTAAAATTTCTTACAACAATACCTCTACTCTACTTATTTTGAATAATTTCTTAATTAAATTCAATTAAGGTTGCACTTGGCATCGATCGCCTCAAGGCCACTTTTCTTTATTCCGAGATTGCTGAGTGCATACATCCAAATCTGTTTTGATATTTTTCTACAATTAGTGGCTTAATCTCATTTTAATCTTTAGTTTATTATCTGATGCTGTAAAATGCATCATGTTTATTTACTAAAGGCATTATTAAATAGTCGCTATAACAATACAGATTCTTCTCAAAGTTATTCAGAATAAGCAGAGGTAATAAATTATTGTTCAATTCAAAAGGGAAGCCTATTTTATATTTATTTCTGGTAAATTTTCTATTTCCCGAACATGAATAAACAGATTTTATTTAGGCTGATTGCACACTTAGATTTAGAATAAATAATGAGATGATTTTAAACGAAGGAAAAATTTTGATAAATCAAAGGAAGGATTTGAAGATTTATGAGGTAAAATCTGCAGACAATTTCCTTCCAGGTACGCATTTACAAATTTATTCTCATCCATTATTAGTTCATCTTTTCCTTAGTTTATTTTTTATTTGTGTTCTGTTTTATTTGCAGGTTTTTATTTCTTTTCAAAACTTGAAGTAAGCAGCGAACTCATTTCAAATTTGCAAACAGGTTCAGGGAAATTCAATTTTGATTCATTAGAATTTAAGCATTTTTGTAGCTTTGCTTTCATTCATTAGAAAACCCAATTGAAATTTCAAGAAATATCATAAGACCATTCACATCATAAGATTTCATCGGAAGTAGTTCTTAGTAATTCTTTTGATAACAAATTGTTCATCAAAGACCTCCGATGTATTATCTTACTCATATGCCATATTGCATTTCGCATATCGGAGCTTTCCAAGTGAAGTATACTTCCATGAACATGAATCGCCGATCTCCGATAATCGACTTTACCGATATTGTGATAAACACATAATTCCGGACCCGATATGAAATTCAAATCAAATTCATAAAATACCGCGTCCGTTCAATCGCAATAATGGTAGGAGCATAACTTTAAAAGAGGCCGATGTCTCGGATCCGATATGTTATTAAAATCCCATCATAAAAATTATCGGGTCCGCTCTTCATCATATATCGCCATCGCAGGAATTATATTGTGTTACAACGGGTACCCAAAGTTTGTCGATTGCCGATTAGCTACGTCATCCATCGCATCGCCGATATTGCAATCGTTTCATCACATTTTTATGCTCACATCACTTCTCTGAATCTACTATGTGCATTTTGCGATATGAGAAGCACGATGCAATTGATTCTCCGATCTCCGATACAATATTTCTTTAATGATGCGATCGCTTCATTTCATTTCACATGTTCTTATCAGCAATTTGCCATTGCAATCTCCGATGCGATAGCTTCCAATGCATGCCTTTGAGCCATTAACATTTAATCGATATATGACATAGCAACAAAAGTGAAGTCTTGCAAATTAAAATTCAAGCATGGTGAAGAGACATTTGATGCGAACCATCCAATACAACGATGTGTTATTTTAAAAGCTAGCATGGGTAATAATTATGGTAAGAAAGCAGTTAATGACGAATTTGCAGTACATTTAAATCATTTTGATATATTTCAGTTTCAAATATATAAGTCCATAATTTAAAATGGAATTCAAGACCTCTCTATTTTCATATTTAAATTTTATCATGTTGGATTTGGTCTTGATTTTGTATATGAAACTAATAATATTTTGAGAAACAGTCATTACTGCAAATTCTCATTCTCATTTCCGATGCATTTGTTTTAATTTCAACTCCCTTGAGCATTAAGCATTCCATTTTTACATTTTACTGTTTGCTTTAGTGTAAGTAAAATAAATAATGATCTTGGGTTATAGGATTTTGGTTAGTTTGACTTCTTCATGTTTTTAATGTTAATTAAAATAAGAAGTCAACTAGTTTGGAGAAACTGATACCTTTCAGGTAAGATCAAAAGAAATTATCCAATGGTAAGATTCATGTACCCACTTTCATTAATTTCCATTTCATCGCTCTAGTTTCATTTTTGTTTTTAAATTATGCTGATATAAATCTCTGTTTTGCAGCTCTTCATAAAATCTTTCAATCTTCTGCCAAATCAGATTTTCAAGGTCTTATACTCTTCTCCTAGCATTATTTCAAGAAGCAGCAATAATCTTCGTCAAAACAGCTACACCAGGGAATTTCTGAAACTTTAGTTTGTTTCTTTAAGCATTCCTTTTTAGAAAATGATTAAGATAATGCTTAGAAATAAGAAGATTCATATCAAACAGAAATTATTCATTGTGGCTGAATTTTACAATCATTGTTATCTAAAAGCATAAAGCATTCACAACTCTGCAAGGTATGTTTTTCTAAATCTCAACATAAGAAGGAATGATTACATGCTTATTTTATTTTTCTTCATATTGTTGGAGACATTGGTATAAACATTCTTGTTTGTATTTATCTTGCGAAACTTGGATTTTCCTTTCCATTTTTAGAGATTTTTTGTTTTAATTTTTGTTCGCTGATTTATTTTCTCATTTTAGCATAAGGATTATTTTCTTTGGATTTTAGTTTTGATTTTGGTGACTTTGTCATTATTTATATGGAAGACCTACTTGTTACCTAACAATGGTCAACAGACATGAAAAAAATAATGTTAATAGTCATCTATTAGCTTTTTCTTGAATCTCTTAGTAGAGTTTGATTTTCTTATTATAAAGGTAAACATATTTAAGGAAGAGATTACCAATCAAGAGAAGTTGGCGAAGTATCATAAAATCTGAAAATTTCTTTTTCATCAAATTGTAATCATTTTGAGATTTCAAAATTTCATTAGGATCTTTCAAAGTTCCATTATCAGTCAAGAAAAGTTATTTTTACCAAGTAAAGACACTTTACAGCAAAGCACCTTTAACTCTGAAACTGTCATTCTTAACTCTTAAGGAGTCAATGATTCTCCCTGTCCCAAAGAGTCTTATTTTCTAGAGTATAATTCAGAAATACATTTAAACTTAAAAGATAAGAGGTATCATCGTGAGCCTGCTTACCATGATCATAGGGGAAAAATAGGCTGACATTACCAACACTGCTAAACAAACCACGGTAATGGCTTATGATTGCAAACAATTATAAGACAAGGGGTCTCATCGCGAGGCAGTTTGTTCAGTCCAATTTTAACCAGTGAATGGCATTGTCAACTATTTGGCCACCAAACCAGGACAATGGCTTTTAAGAGAAATAAAAATAAAAATTCAAAGAAAATAAACATATATAAATGGATTTATCACTAGATCAATAATTCTTAAACAGATGGGATTCTGAATCATTTATGATTAAAAGGTAACCCTGTCGAAACTATAGATGTTTGCTGGCAGCAGTGGCTCTACCTATGACAAAGGAGTATATTTTAATAGCCAAGTTGTAAAGTGACCCATGCTTTATCTCTACAACTAATTAAGGACAGATATAGAGTTTCAAAATATTTTAATTTATGAGAAATTTCGAGAAAATTTACAGTTAGATGATTCTTGTTTTTTTTAAGATTAATGAACCTAGTCAAGCATTCCAAAAATAATTCTCTTCTTTAATTATTTTTACTTTAATTTTAGGAAAATCTCATTCATATCAAAGAGAGATAACTGGTTCTTCTCCCATGTGTCACCATTGTTGTGGTAAAAACACAACCCCCCCATTATTGATGTGTTCACTTCAAATAATGGGGACCCTTTCTATTAAAATTTTGGATAAACACCTTTTTGGATTTTTATTTAGTTGATTGCCCTACGCTTTTGTTAATTTTTAGTTTTCTTTGGATTCTTGTTTTGATTGCTTTGTTAAAATCGATTTTCTATAAGCTTCACATTCACGCTTGTTTCGCCTCATTTGGTCAACTGGTTTGAAAATGACACTCCTTTGAAAGTCTGGTTATTTATGTAGCCTGGGTTAAAAATGCATAAAATGTACAATATCGCGTTTTGTAAATAAATTAGTTCAATAATGCATTCAGTTTAAATATTAAATCGTAGAGAGTTTTACTAACATTTTTCATTTTTCGGCCAAATCATTAAGTATCAAGATTTAAGAAGTTTACTCCAATTTCTAAATCAATTATTAATCTCGAAAACCCAAAATTTTCGAAGTGGCTGTAGTTTATTTTTATTTTTACTTTTATTAAGAGTGGTTGTAGTTTATAAAATAACCCTCATAAAATAAAATCACAATCAAAATTGATTTTTAATATTAAATATTAGATTAATTAAATTAATTATTATTTAAAATATAATTAAACTAAATTTAATATATATATATATATATATATATATATATATATATATATATCGGATCGGAAGTTTTATGGGACATATTCTAAAAACCCCGATACATACCATGCCTCGATGCCCCGATGCGATATCGGATCGGGGAATTTAACTTGGCACATTTTAAAAAACCCATTAACCATCTCCCGATGTGATTTGTCGATAAAGCATAAGGCATGGGCCATTAAAACAAAGGCATGTTTTAGATTTTGTATTCATTTGAGTTTTTTAAATCACTCATACGTATGAGTGGAGTGAATAAAAAATAGTGTAGGTTAGTATATATTTTTAATATTAGTTTTTTTAATATGTTATATGTAATATATTAATTAATAATATGTAATATATTATATTAATTAAATTAATTAATAATATTTAATTAATTTAATTAAAATTTAAATATTATTTAGATTAATATTGATTAGTTTTTAATTAGATTAAATTTGTTTAAAATAGTTAATTAAATATCGGTTAGATAAATTATAGTTTATTAATAATTACTTTAGTTTATAATTAACAATTAATTTAGAATTAATAGAATTCTAATTTAGGATTTAATTTTTAAATGAGAATTTTGATTTTTAGCCTAGCAACAGAATTTCCAGATTCATGCCAGATTTGATCCATCAACTTTGGAGGCCCATAAATTGAGTTATTACTTGGCCAAATGAGGCCCAGGATGGCTCATTGGAAAGAGAAAATCAAGGAGAACATTTTGGAGGAGGTTTCACCAATAGATTTAATCATTTATTGGGTCAAAAATCAGGCAGAAGGTCAGGCTCCGAATTTTGAAAACAAAATCAATTTTCTGAGTTATTTTCTTCATTTTCATTTGTCCAAAGCCTCTTCTAAATGCAGATCCATTGGTCAATGATATTCTTTGCCAATCAAACCATCCCAGGCATCAAGAGAAACTTTATATTTTATTTTCAATTATTTATTTAAATAGAATTTGATTGGATTTGATTTAAATGCCAGTAATGCCATGTTGATTTTATTGTTGCATTTTAATTTATTTTGATTTCTTTTTGCAGGAAAACAGTGGACGAAATATGGAGAAAAAGATCTCAGTCAAAGAGAATGCTCCAGCAATTGAAGATCAGAATTTTGAGCAAGTAAAATTGTATTTAGCAGATTTCTCTCCAAAAAACTCTCCTCTCCAAAATTCCTTTGCAAATAGTATAAATAATAGATTGCAGAATGTAATAAGGGGCTGCTCTCCTCTACAATTCCAGAATTCTAAAAGCACTACTGTAATAGAGATTTAGAGTTGTAGGAGAGAGGAGAGAAAATTTCAGATCTGGGGATTATTGAGGATTTTTCTTTGTATCTTGAATTATGTATGAGGGGCAGAGTTTGCACTATTGTAGCTCTAGTTTTGAAGACATAATTTCAAGCAATGTAAAGAGTTGTTGGAGACCAAGGACAGAGAAATGGATGCAATAAATTGGTATTTCTAATACTACTGTTTCAAATATCAGTTTCATTTTATGGTAACAGGAATGTCTCATTTTATTCATGTTTATGCACTATTGTCAATATGGATAATTTGTCTCAATATTGTTATTAGGTATCTCTTTTCTTATGAATTAAAATATGATTTATGAGTAACTATTTATTCAAAAATTTGTCTTATAAAACTGATTTATTGAATGGTAATGTGTTGTGAACTATTTCCACATGTCATTATTCAATTATTAGATTTACTGATTTGATAATTAATAACATTTTTGTGAACTACTTCCTGAATGTTGTTGGTTTATTATTTCAGTTAAAAGGTCTCAATAGGATGTGTTTTGATATCCATAATATCAGTTAATTGAACTACTTCATTAACTGGATATTCATTATAAACAAGACATGTTTAAATCCCAATACTTTAATTATCTTGCTCTTAGTTGGGTTAGATCTATATATGCCTAATTAAGATAGGATTTAGATTAGTTTCTTTTACTTGCATTATAGAATAAGTTTGCATTTAGAGTAAATTCTACATTCTTTTAAGTCCTCTTCTCAAAGAGGCAAAACTTTAGTTGTGGCTTGGCTGAACCCAAATCAGCTTAAGGGTCATTCTCTTTCCTGATCAGCAAGACGAAGTGATCTGATATCCCTAACTATTGGTAGTGAAAGATACATCATAAATCAATAGCTATAGGGAGAAGGTAACTGGACCTAGTTAAACCAGTCGGAGCCACCACACCAAATGGAAAAAGAGCTGCTTTAAGGTCCGGACCGGGTGGTTATCCCCCATTGTTGCTGCAGCAATTTTCGAGGCATCAACAGAAGGATGGATTGCTCGAAGTCTTCCCGGCGTTCACTGAAAAAGGCGAAGCCTGATCGAATCATCGTTGAGAGTGTTGGATGAACACCGCATATGAAAGGTCATCACATGATTCAATGAGTCTTCACCCGGATTTCCATTAAATTTAGGAATATCTGATGGAATTTTATGCGGAACCATCGGCCACCAAGGGGTGTAAGCAATTGGATCGTTCGTTAGTTGATTTAGATCTGGTAACTCTAAAGTTGCCATGAAAGGCAACTGTTGATTCAAGTTCGTCGAAGCATACCCAGGATAAGATGGGATTTCCTGAGCAGTTGGTCTTTGCTTTCCAGCATAATGCATTTGATGCTGGTAAATTTGGTAATTTTTATGGGCATGACCATTATGATATGATTGATTCTGACCGTTTTGAATGTACGACTACCCATTACTTGTAAATACTTGTTTTTCAGATCCTTGGTAAGCTTGTTGGAATTGCGGTTGTTGGTATTGTACTAGCCATGGTTGCGAAGCCATGACCTGTTGTCCAGTACTGACTGTTTGACCAAGATGAGGGGTGATGGTCCTCGTTTGAACTTGGTTCATTCCACTAGTCGGTGATTGTGGTTGTGCCGCAGGGACAAGAGGTTGTTGTATTACGACCTAAGAAACTTGAGGTTGGCATACAACAGGAAACGCTTGTACTTGTGACACCATCACAATAGCCAGCGTAGTGGGGATATTTGACACAGGTAAACTTTATTTCATTGAGTATACAACTCTTGGTTGTTGAGGCAGTATTGGCACCCAATCGCTAGATGTAATTCCAGCATAACCTGAATTCTGTTGTGAACTCTTGTATGGTTGTTCTCCTGGAGGAGACAATGAAATGGTATATTGCCCTCCATATGGCAGTAACCTAGTGCTCAAAGGAATGATTTGCCTTTGGGGACTAGATTTCCCAAATTGACACTGCGAAGGATCAATTTGTTGAGACTCAACATAAGAGATTCCAGATATTATTCCGGACAAACAAACAGGAAAAGTCCATACTGTCGAAACAACCCCTGGATGGACTCCATCCAGCGATTGAGAGCTAGTTGGGACAGATGGTACGCCAGTGAACATTGTCAGGGTAGTAGCAAGAAGTTCTGCCATTGTTGTGTTAGATGACACAGTCCTAGATGTCGACAGTTGTTCAGACATATTTAGTCTATCCAAAATATTCCTTAGCGATTCTTCAAGAACTTCCGATGGCAGGAGACTAACTTCTAATGAAGAAGGATATAGGGTGATCCCAGCTCCAAATTGCGATGGAGCCTTAGATGGAGGATCCTCCATAATATCTTCTATGGCAATCAATCTAGGCGGAAGAGGTAGACCGTCAGGTCCATAAAATATTTCTGGTGCCAAAGAAGGTATAGGTTCTATAGCGACTGATGTTTGGGGAGTAACACCTTCTGAATCAGTTGTAGATGGAGTCGGTTCAGGAATAGAAGTGTTTACTGTCACACTAAGATCGGTTGTAATGTCCTTTTGTGGCTGCAAAATTTCTTCTGTAGAGGCAGGGACACCATAAATGTTCGGAGTAACCGAAGTCTCTAAGGATGTCAAAATATTTGTTCCAACCAAACCAGGGGACTTCGATCTTGTTAAAAGAGTTCACATTGTTCAGAATAGTTTTGTTTTCAGAGTCAAAAACGGTTGACTTGTAACCCTCCGTGAATGATGGGGTTTTGATTGACTTTCTTCCACGATTGTGGATTACTCGATCAACTCAAAATAAAAAGGGGAAAATATTAAATGAATTTTAGACACTTTGACACAACTTGTTTTTCCAATTTTTAAGAGTTGAGAAAAAACAAAAAATGACTCTAGTCGCCTTCGATTTTTAATGAACCTGAAGTGGAAGTGCTTAGATGGACCTTTTCCTTTAAGGAGTCTGAAAAGGAACGAAAGAGACTACTATGGAAGTCTAGACAGAGGGATTACCAAACCAATCGCAAAATTGTAGAATACTTTTTACGGTATGGCAATCAATCTTCCTGAATGTTGTGTTCAGTGCATTACGATCGATAGGGCGGCAGACACAGCTTCCTAAGGATAAAGGATATAGCCTGTTGTGGTCTCCCAGTATATACTCGACAGTATGTGGGAGCACAAGTCCGTACTGGCACTTGTCATCTCAAAGAGGAGGAATCACCCAACCAGCAATGAAAGCGATAGTTACCAGGCTTTATGACGCCGGAATACGTCTCTAACCTATACTTCTAAATGTTGTGCATTAGGTTCCAAAGCATTTTTATGTTCATTGAATTTATTTTACAGTTGATCTTGCTTAAGAAATTTTCCTTTCAAGTTCACCGCGTGATGTAGATATATAATTCCTAAAATGCAATCTAAGATGATAAACAATCATTTAATCTTCTTTTTGCAATGAAAATCCTAGTTACTGAGGAAAGAGAAATGAGATTCTTTCAACATAGAGCACAGAGCACACACTAGATGCACTGTCCTAAATCAAACTAACAAGCAGTCTAAATGAAAATGCACATGCATGTTTTTGTTTTCCACTTTCTTAATGTGTGAATGACAAAAAGAATGTTGAGTACAAATCTGAATTATCTTTTCAAAGTGACAATACTAACAAATTTCTCTTCAAAACGAAAGGAAGATAATGACAACACTTTGCAATTTTCGAATTGAAAATTGTTTTCGACACTTGAAAAACTACTAATTCAAATCAAATACAAGAGTAACAGTATAATTGATCATCAAGAACAGTAGGATTCATTTCTACGACTGAAAATGACACTTGTGACACTTCCAAATCAAGAAACGACAATCTGATTACGCTACTTCTTTGTAAAAGAGAACTGAAAATCGTGCGCAATACAAAAAAACATTCACAGTTCTTTGCACAATGGAGGTGGTATGATGGAAAGGAAGGGGGTTTCCATAGAGGTATATTGATCACCGGCAGGAAAACAACTGAATAAAGCTGAAGGGAGTGAACAAAAAACCAAAATCTGGAAGCAAAAGAGGTCTTGTCTGATCAGCGCACCTGTAACACAGGGAAAGTGTGATGCAGCACACCTACTGCACACGGAAGGTGTGATGCATCTAGATTCCCAAGAAGAGAAGGTGCGATGGTCCAAGGACGAGACTTCAACTTGGTTCTTGGTCACAGTTTGTAGCTTAGTTCAGGTATTTAGGCCGAGCAAGTGATGTTCAGTAAATATAAATCACAGGGGTTGATCTAATGAGGTTACTAGAGCCACCACCAGGGAAATTAGAATGTTTGCAAATCGATTGTTCAGTTTATAAACAAAACCTAGAGATAGACTGAAGTAGCATTGATCTACTTTGCACTTGCATATCAAATGCAGTTCGAAGGCTAGTTGGCTTGACTTCAGGCTCCCTCTGTAAGTTTATAAAACAAACAAATATAGACAAGAAAACAAGCTATTTGCTTCCCAGTGGAGTCACCATTTTGTTATCAGGAAATCTAGTGTCCACTCGGAGCTGCTAGTCCCACTAAGACGAGTAGCTATCTTATAAACAAACAAACCAAAACTAATTTCGCTTTCCTTTATGAGAAGTAGATAAGAGGGGAACAAAGGACACCAACCTCAGTCTTGAGCTTGGTTCCTCTCCCTTCTAACAGATCTTTGCCGCTCCTTCTTCACTTACCCAGCTTCAAAGGGAACCTATGGAATCAAAGCAACATAATACTATCGAAGAACAGAGATCTACAATCATAAAAAATATAGGACTAGATATATATTGACCACATAAATGCATATATTATCTAATATACGAGAATGTGGAGGAAAACTTGAATAACTTTATTAATATCAAGAATATCAAAGAGGATTACAACCAATTATTTTGACCCAGCATCATCCTCCCAGCATGAAAGGCCTTCTTCACCTCACAAAAAGCTTAGATCACCCAACACTATGATATTGCACCAGGAAACCAACAACACTTTCTTACAAGATACAAGATTCCAGCCTCTGGATCTCTGTGATGAGGGATCCATATATAGATGTTTGCAAGTGGGTGAGTCAGCTTCTGGGATTTTGATTAGTGTCCTCTCTCTGATATTTCTTGATTCCACTTGGAGATTGATGATCTCTTACTCATCCTTGGGCGAATTCAGAGAGGAAAGTGTCACAAGAGAAGTTTCTGGAAGATTCCATGATTATCCACCTTGCAAATTGTCTCTTCCATTTGTTTACTCTCGCCCATCGCACCCTACAGAAGGGATTTCCAGTATGCATCACACTTTTTACACTGAGTAGGTGAGACGCATCGCACCCTCTACATTGGGCAGTTTGTATGGTCCAGTTTTGACCAGTTCTGAGCAGTTTTCCATGGAGAACTTCTGGGAGATGATGTAATCAACAGACCTTGTTCCTTTAGGGTGTGAAGCAACACTTCTAGGGAGAAGAAAGAAAATCAAGATTCTAAGATCAGATAATAGAGGAGAATACACTTCTAATGAACTCATTGCTTTTTGTAAATAATTTGGGATTAAGAGGGAGTTAATAGTCCCTTACAATCCAAATGGAGTTGCTAAAAGAAAGAACAGGTTCATTGTAGAATATCTTAAGGAAATGATGCATGATCAAGACTTTCCCATGTTCTTATGGAGAGAAACATCCATGACATTAGTATATATTCAAAATATAAGTCAGCAATCAATATTGGAAGATAAGACTCCTAATGAATTGTTCTCTAAACATAAACAAAAGGTTGGACATTTGAGAATATTTGGTTGTCTAGTTTACATACATGTACCCAAACATAAGAGGAATAAACTAGAGCATTCATGAAAGAAAGGAATATTTGTTGGATATAGAAAGTCATCAAAGAACTATAGAATTTATGTTTTAGGACAATGACAAGTTTAAGTCAGTAGGGACATTACCTTTCATGAGAATGTTGCCTATTGGAAGTCCAAAGAAGCTCCCATGGAATCTGATGAGGATGAAGAACATTCAGCTCCCAAGGATGAGGGTTTAGGTCCTTCCAGTTCAATAGGACATCTCATGGATCATCAAGAAGAGTCAGGATGTCCTAGTAAACCAATGGATCTAGTTGTTGTTCCCAAAATCAAGAAGAGGCTAGCTTGGTTTAAATATACCTTGTAAGAAGCAGAAGGACATGCAACTCCATGTGGCACCTTCAAGGAAAGGAAGATACCTAAGATTTATTCTGGATATGCAACACTAATGACTAATCTCATTGATTATGAACCTTCCAACTATGAGGAGGCAACTAGTGAACAAGTTTGTAAGGATGCGATGATGGAGGAATTGGTGAGCACCAGTATTGTAGCAATAATGTTGCAACTCCTGGGCTGCCTACTTTACTCTTATCAGCCCAGTAGTTCATAACAAACTTGGAAGCATTGGTGTTATATGCACAAGTACTAGTTCTCACTGCAAGTTGTCACTTGGTCAGCTGACGCAAGATTACTAGGAGCTCAAGCCAACTTCTATGGATTCCAGAAGAAGCTCTATATGTGATGAAAGGAAAGAAATATTACTCTATATATTTTATTCTAATTGCAGAAAGGCGAAAGACTGAAATGTCAAGCAAACCTAGTAAACCCTAATTAACCAACTAATTCTACTTTTGCAGAAAGCACTATGAAAACCATGAAAGGAATGCCATTACCTACTCAAGGATGTAAACAACATCTAACTATGCTATTTTTGGAATAAAATAAGCAAAGAACATCTTTTTGGATTTTTATGTACTTTTATGTGAGTTTGACATGCATGTAATTTATTGTGTGCGAGTGTGGGTAATTTATTGTGTGCGAGTGTGGCAGTGAATAGGTGGTGTTGAAGGGTGGTCTTGGGACTTGAGAAGATGTAGGATGGTGTGGATGGGTCCTAGGAGGTCTCAGGAGGCCTTCTAGAGGCTTTTCCCACACTCGACCTTCAAAAGAAATCCTACAGAAAAATCTACAGGAGGACACAAGAAATCTACAGGAGGAAAATAGGGAATCTACAGGAGGCCTAGAGGAGGAGGCCGAGAGCAATCTTCAAAGTTTTGAGGGTGTGAGAGTGGGTGGAAAAGGTGGATGAAGGTTGGAATGAGGTGTTAGAGCACCTAGGGTCTACCATGAATCACCAGGAGAGAGGAAAAAGTTCTATAGAAAAGTGCAGGAAACTAGTGCAGAATTGAGGTGAGATTTGGGAGACCTATAGGGCATGGATCAGATGGAGAGTGTGATTTCTAATAATCTAGCCTACTACTGGAAGAGATCTGCTACATAGGAACAGGCAGTCAACCAAGGAAATCAAGCAATAAATGAAATGAATGCATTTAGGAAAAATAGAGTTTTGCATAAAAATGGTCTAAACTATGATCTATGAAAGGAAATGTTGAGAAATGTTGTAGGAAAGGAAAGCATGAAAGAATACTATTACAAATCAAGAAATGAGCATGATGAAGAATATCTAAAGCAAAGCAAAACTGGACTATTAACCTACTAAATAGCTGCAAACACTAGAAGTCCTATGAAGGAGGAAAATCTGTATTTTTGGGGCAACAAGAGGGTCTTTGCCTCAAATCATAGTCCCAAAGGGAGGAAGAGAGGCACTATTGCTAGCCCTTTGAGTCTTTTTTTATCATTTTTTAACCTGCTATAGAAAGCACAAATGGAAGCAAACCACTGAATCATCAAAAGCAACCTATTCTTAACCATAAAAGAAATACATCTAACGGAAACCTAATCTACAAACTGAAATAAAACATACAAATACAAGTAAAGAGAAGCTTGGTTGCTTGGATTGGGCCCAAACCCAAGAGCTTCATCCCTCTGAGGTAACTCACTGCTAGCTAAAAAAGGATTCCATCTTTATTATCAAAACAATAGTAAGATTACATGAAATTGTCACAAAATAATAAGCTCGAAGTTGGAGCAGAGTTTACATGAGCAAAAATCCAACAAAAAACTGACCCTAGTGAGGCCCTAAGCCCCTCTACTTATACAAATGAAGCTACCAACAACTTACTTAAAATCAGGGAGGCTTGGCTCCCAAAACTCGAGATAATCATCAGTCATCCTCCACTTGCTCGGTTGGCTTCTAGTGCATGATTCGGCTGCTTGTACTCCAAGTTGAATGAAGGGGAACTTGAAGTGAGGAGTAATAAATGAGGGGGATTCCCTCCTATAAGTCCGCTCCTTTGTCCACTTTGAGTTATTGATGCCATTTGTCCATTGCATCCTTGACTTTGACCTCGAAACTCATCAATAATCTGCATTAAATACATGTTAGACCACATGGCACAATATGTTAGGCCCCTATACTACTAGTGTAACCCTTTATTGCTATTAGTACAACCCACTTATTATATTGATGTACCCACGTAGTGCCCATATTGTTACTATTGTGCCCCATAGAAGCCCACTATTGTTATTATTGTGCCCTTACATTATTATTGTTATGTCGGCTCTAATTATGTTATAACCCCTTAGACTCCTATATATAGAAATGAGGTATTTTCATTTGTATCATCCAAGAATTGTTCATTTAATGTAAAGGAGGTTGCCCCCTCGAAGAGGCTGAATTCTAAGGCATTGATCTATCTTTTCTATCTTTTCTTGAGCTGGTTTCATAACATTTGGTATTAGTGCTTTGGATTCTAGGGTTTCACTGCTCCAAACAGGTCATCGTGGCATGTTCACTATAACTTTTATTCTGCGCCATTTTAGAAGATTAAAAAAAAAAAAAACCCATGTGAGAAGACATCGCACTGAAGCTCAGGTCCGAATGTCAGAGCTTTTCGCACTATATTTTTGGAGATATGATCTGAGGAAGTTGGTCTTTTTGCAGACTCCTGAATTACATTCCAAACAGGTGACCTAGGGAAAATCGTCATAACTTTCTCTCTGAGC
>APFE030862124.1:94000-106711 GCA_000404065.3 Pinus taeda
GTGTAACCCCTTATTGTTATTAGTACAACCCACTAATTATATTGATGTACCCATGTAGTGCCCATATTGTTACTATTGTGCCCCATAGAAGCCCACTATTGTTATTATTGTGCCCTTACATTATTATTGTTATGTCGGCTCTGATTATGTTAGAACCCCTTAGACTCCTATATTTAGAAAGCAGGTCTTTTCATTTGTATCATCCAAGAATTGTTCATTTATGTAATGTAAAGGAGGTTGCCCCCTCGAAGATGTTGAATTCTAAGGCGTTGATCTATGTTTTCTATCTTTTCTTGAGTTGGTTTCATAACACAATAACTAACTCAACTCACTCTATAAGCATAAATATAATCAAAAAATCATAATTTAAGCTAAGAGAATGGTTGATTTGACTAGGTTAGGAGGTAAAATGAGCCCATATAATTACCCATTTATGAGGCTCATCATCACCCCCCTACTAAAAGTGTTGCTCATCCTCTGAGCAACTTAGTTAATCTCCTCATATTTTATGGCCCTAGTGGCCTCCCTAGCATCCTAGGCTTCTGATGTGGTCTGCTCTTCTTTGCCATAGAATTCTACCTCCCTGTCTATCTCCTTCCATTGCTCCTCCTCTTCTTCTTCTCTTATGCTTTCCAACATGCCTAACAGTAGTGGGGGACTCAGTTTAAGGCCAATCCAGTTGACCTTCAACCTATGCATGGAGTGCTTGTACATTAGCACTCTTTTCAATGCCTCCTTCAGCCTCATGGGGGAATGATATTCCCTGATCTACAAACTATGTGGTAAGGTGTTCCATCTCCTCGTGCATGCATGCACACAGTCATCCCTAAGTAGCCTTTTCATATCCTCAAAGTGTGCAATGGCTTGTGCCTAATTGGTGAGATATCTAGGGGCAATCTGAGGGTCATTAGCAAGTAGGTTGTGTGTGTTGATGAGTGCCATAGGATCTTATGGCTCAGCTCTCATCAATAGTGGCTCATTCTGGTCCTTTACCATCAATCTGTTATGTCTGCTGCCCTCAATTCTTCATGGTTCATCCATGAGGCCATGGCCATTAATTGCAGGTCCCCTAGCTTGGCATTAGGGTCCCACACATTCATGTCTATGAGGGCCATGTTATGTAGGTAGAATTCTACCATCTTTGCCTTATCCTTTGATGTGCTTTGGTCACAGAGATCCATAAACTGCCTGTAATCTTGGAAAGGCATTGTGCTTCTTTGTGCCAGAGTCTTTATCTGGAATTGTAACCATTGGTCCTTGAGATAGAGGCCATAGGATTTTTTTGGTGTTCTACATTGCAATGCCTTCATGGATAAGCTGGCTATGCATGCCAACTAAGTCCCTTTCTCTTGCAACTGCCTCCTTAACAATTCATTTTCAATTTCAAGGTGGCTTCTTGTAATTTCTTCCCTGTCTCTGAGAGCACTCAACTCTCTTCCCATTTCTCTGAGTTTGTTTTCCATATGGCAAACATCCTCAACTCCTTTGGATTTGGCTATTTGCATCCACCTATGTGTTCTTATTCTTTCTTTCTCTAATTCAAAGAATAGTGGAATTGCAAATTTTTGTAGGAATATCCTTCCTCCCTCAAGTAGATTGTAATAGAAGGCAAGACTAGGTTGGGGATCAGGTTCTTGTAGCTCTGTTGCTTCCTCCTTTACCTATGGTTGTCCTTCCATCCTTTTCTCAAGCTTTTGGGTCTCTTGTAGTTTTGACAGTGTCTCCTGTAGAACTATCTAAGCCTCCTGTAGCACTGTTTTTGGGACCTGTAGTACTACATTTTCCTTCCATGTGGAATATCTAGGAGTCCCCCTTTCATATGTGATAGGTGTCTTGGAAGGGGATTCTTTCCCCTTGGCAGAGGGTTAATCTTCAATCGTAATTGGCACTTTTGAAGAGGGCTAAGGTTTGCCTGTTTTGCTTCTTGTGCTCTTCCTAGCCCTAAAATACATGGAGGGCTGTCTATTCTTCTTTTTCTTTGGCTTGATTGGTGTACTGAGGGAAGTGAGGGCAGTCGTTGCCTACCTTTCCAGAGTCTCAAGGGACTCTTCTCCTTGTTCTGCCTTTTCTGCCTCTTTTTCTCCTCCCTCTGTCTTTTTTTCTATCTCTTCCTGCTCTATTTCTTTAGCTCTCTCCTCCTCTATTTCAGTTTCTTCCTCCTTCCTTTCTTGTTATGCTAAGTCACCAATGGCTTCACCTTCTCCCCCTTGCTTCTCTTCCTCCTCACTGCTAGTAGGACTGACATCATAGGTTAAGGCCTTTATGTCATCCTCAGCTGTCATGTTTCGGAAAACTTCCCATGCTATAGGGAGTGTAAATGTATGGAGGGCTTCCTCCACTAGGATTTTGATTAACCCATGGTGAGATAGCTGCTCTGAATTTCCTACTTGAACCTTAGTGCTGGAGTCATTGAGGGACTGTAGGAGGAAGCAGGGAATATTGAGCTTCTGAGGTGCTGGAGTGTCCAAGCCATACCTTAATTCATGGAGGATTCTGAAGTGATAACCATAGACAATGTTGTACCTCCCCTCATAGGAAATGTATTTTATTATTTGATAGCTAACCTCATCCCAAGGATATGGTATGCTAGCCCTTCTAATTCCATTTTTATCCTCTACAGGGGTTTCATTGTTTTGGAAACAGTTTTTCTTGGTAGCCTGGCCAATTGGTTTCGCATCCTTACTCCAAGGCAGCCCAAGAGGAAGGGTAGTGACCCTACTGATAAATTTAGGGGTTATCTCCATGGAAAGACCTCTAAAGGTGATAGTGGCATGAGTTCTTGTGTGGGGTACCAGAGAGAGAGCAAACTCTTGGGCAATTTCCTCATCAAACCCTTGGAATTTCTCAAAGAAATTCATCCAATTTGCGCTTGTGAAGATGTCCACCACTTGTGGATGTGAATGGAGCCTAGTGGAGTTAGTGGGCTCCTTTATCATAAAACTTCCTATCATTTTGTTTACACTTTTTTGGGAAACCAAATGTGGAGATGGAGACAACAAATTTTGAGAAAAACAGAGAAATAGAGGAGATTGTGATTTTTTTTTTTTTAAATAAGCAAAATTTGGTTTTTTTGTATTTTCTCCTCTCCTAAAGACTTTATTTCCTCCTCAAATCGAAACCACTTCTTGCATATATTGATATTCAATAGAGGGCATGCATCAACCCTACCTCTTCAAACCGAAAATCGTGCTAAAACTCGTGTTTTCTCCCTTTAAAACAACTCACTGCCCCTCCTGTAGAAGCTTGTTGTCCCTCCTATAGAATTCCTATAGGTGCTTCTGTAGAACCTGTAGGTGCTCCTGTAGAAAAAACTGAGAGCAGGAATATGGGAGAGACTGATGGAGGATTATGGTTACGAGGTTGTGGGGGCATAAGGAAACTTTTGTAGCTAAGTTACGAGGAGGGAATAAAGGAAAAGGTGGTGAGAATGATCGGGGAGTACTTATTACCCTTTATGGATATTTCCGTTGATGAGGGGTGAGTTGGCAAGGTATACATTGGCCATATTCAGACCATTGTTCCCCACCTACTTGGTCATCATGGCTTCTCCCTCATAATTATCTCTCATCATTGCATCGGAGTTCACACTTCCTCCACTACCTGTCCTTGGCATCTTGTGCTGGAGTTGACTGTGCGCACATGTGGGTGACATCTCGGATGAGGAGAGTCAACTAGATGAAGGTGGCCAAGTTAACTGGCCACCTTTCCTTTGTTCAACCTCAACCATCGCATTTCTTTTTCATGTCTTCTAATTACACAAATGGAAACAGAGGAGCGATTTAGTTACTTACCTGTGATCTGAATGTATTTGTTGTGAGGTGTTGTGGCTCTCTCTCTGCTGCATGCCTTCATTTCTTTTGATGCATTTTGTCTGTTTGCTGATGTGTGGCTATGTCTTGTGCAGGTTCTTCTCTGGCTGGGTCTAAGCTTCGGGTGCCTTATCAACCTTCATGTGTGCATTCTCCTGGTATTGGTGTTGGGTTTTGATGGGATCAGTTGCTACAGGAATTCCTATAGGAGCTCCTATAGTTGCTTCTCCCCTTGAAACTTTAGCTTCTTCCTATGTCTGGATCTTGAGGATGATGCCATAGGTATAGATAAAGATGGAGAGGTAGTAGGTAGGCTCCAAGTGAGGTGGATGGTGTTGCTTCCTCTCTTAATTTTTTGTTTTGTTTCTTTTACTGAAAAACTGTTTTTTCTGTGTTTTTCTTGGACAGGAAGAAAAGTGATGCTTGGGGTGTGATGAAAGCTTGGAAATGATGGCAAGGAGGGTTGAAGACCATAGGAAGGTTTATAGGTTCTTCATGAAGCTTTCCTATCCCTCAAACTTCCTTTTATATCCATTTATGGCTATCTGTAATTCCTACAGGAGCCTCTTGTAGAAAACACAGTTTTTGAAAGAGAAGCACAGTGGGGTGAAAGAAATACCAAAAATGATGGAAAAAAGTGTGGAGAAGATGATATGGGTGTTGGTATGAATGTTAGGGTCCCCTTGGCACCTTCTTCGGATCCCTGTAGTCCTCCTGCAAACTTGCAATGCAACAAAAAAATCATTTCCTTTCTCCTCTTTCTCTTTTTTCTCTTTTTTTTTTTTGAAAACAACTAGGGTGCCTCAGAGAGATTTTCACCCTAATTGCCTGCTTTGGGCACCTCCAAGGGAGGTTTTCACCCAGGGATCTTATTTTTCTCTTCTTCTTCTTTTTTCATCACTGGGCCACCTCAGAAGAGGTTTTCAACCCAATGATGCAATTCAATCGCCTCATGGAGGTTTTCACTTGAGCCCTTATTATTTTTTGATTTATTTTCTTCAGTGAATGGATGAAGTGGAAGCTAAGACATGCTCCACTACCATCATTGTTTTATTCAAATCTTCAATAAATTCTCACTTGGAGAGGGGTTTCTTGTAAACTTTCAACCGATGTCCATTGACAAGCATGGGGATGGCTTCATCATCAATGGTTCTGATCAAAACTAAACCATTGTCATTGCATTTCTCCATAGTGTAGGGTCCCAGCCATCTTGTCCTCAGCTTGCCTTTGAAATCTTTGTATCATGAATCATAGATTAGTGCCCAATCTCCCTCTTGGAATTGCTTCTCCTTGATATTATTGTCATGCCATATCTTTCTTTGAAGCTAAACTACCAATGTATGGAGAAGGGCTTGTAATTTGTATTCATCCAATCCACTGAGTCGAAGTAATCTCTCCTCTTGTGCATGGATGAGGTCTAGGTCCAGCTGAGCTACCATCCTTAGTGTATTGAACTCAAATTCTATTGACAGCAAAGCCTTATTCCCATATACCAGTTCATAGGATGTGAACCCTGTGGTGGTCTTCCATGTTGTGTTGTAGGCCCAAGTGGCCTCAACTAATATGTCTGTCCAATCTTTTCTGTTGCTATTCACTACCTTGGTCAAGATCCTTTCTAATGCTCTGTTAGTGACCTCCACCTGCCCATTAGCTTGTGGATGGTAAGGGGTGGAAGTCCTGTGCTTGATTTTATGATGCGTGAGTAGGTCTTCTTTCAGATTGGAAGTGAACTGACTGCCTTGATTTGTGACCAACTCTCTTGGATTCCTAAACTTGTAGAATATGTTTTCTCAAAAGATCAGCTACTTTTTCCTCTATCGCTGCTTTGATTACTTTCGTCTCTACCCACTTTATCCAGTAATCGGTGCACAGAATGATGTATTGTTTCTGCTTTGAAGGAGGGCTAATAGGACCCACAAAGTCCATGTCCCACTTCTCAAATGGCTCAAATATCACTTGAGGTTGCATGGGCATCTCATCCTTTGGAGTAGGTTTCCCCATCCTCTGACACTGATCACACTGGCTGGTATATCTCCTCACATCCTATAGAAGAGTGGGCTAGTAGTAGATTGCTTCCAATATCTTGAAGGTAGTTCTTTTTACTACAAAATGACCTCCACAAGGCCCGGCATGACAGGTCAAGAGGATGTTAAATACTTCCTCCTCCCTGGCACATCTTCTCAATATTTGATCTGGTCCAAGTTTGAAGAGACTGCCCCCAATCCAGGTGAAAGGGTTGCTTTTCCTTACTATCTTGCTCTTCTCTTTTGAGGACAGGTGTGCTGGGAATTGTGATGAAACAATGTAGTTCGCTATATTACCAAACCATGGAGGGAGTGCTGAGATAGCAAACAGATGTTCATCTGGCATTTGGTAATCCACCATTGCTTCTTCACCTGTAGGCAAATTTACTCTAGACAAAAAGTCAGCAACAACATTTTCTTTACCAGGCTTATCAATAATGGTCAAATCAAACTGTTGCAGTAAAAGAAACCATCTAATAATGCGAGCATTTACATATGGTTTGTTCATTAAATATCTAATTGTAGCATGATCAGTGTGCACAAAGGTTTGATAGCCTGTGATATAATGTCTGAATTTGTTTAAGGAATGCAAGACAGCTAGGAGTTCCTTCTCAGTCACGGTATAGTTTAACTCTGCCTTTGACAAATTTTTTCTTATAAAGTATATGGCATAAGGTAACTTTTCATCAATTTGTCCTAAGGCTGCTCCTATTGCTTTGTTCGAGGAATCTGTGTGAATGTGGAAAGGTAGGGCCCAGTTTGGGCCTTTGAGAATTGGGGCAGTCACTAACTTTCTCTTTAAGGTATCTAGTGCTTCTTGACAGTTTTCTGACCATATGAACTCAACATCTTTGCCTAAGAGGCCAAACAAAGGAGAGGCTAGCTTGCTGAAATCTTTAATGAATCTCCTGTAATACCCAACTAAGCCTAGGAAACTTTTGACATCTCTCACCTTTTGAGGAGGTGCGACCCTTTGGATGATGGCAATTTTGTTGGGGTCCATCTACAGTCCTTGCTGAGATATTGCATGACCTAACACTATCCCTTCAGTCATCAAAAATTCACATTTTTCCAGACTGAGGGATAGGTTCATCTCAATACACTTGTCTAGAACTTTTCCTAGGTTAGATAAAGCTTCCTGAAAGTCAGAACCATAAGGATTAAAGTCATCCATGTATATCTCTACTGCATCATGAACTAATTCAGAAAATATACTCAATACTGCTCTTTGGAAAGTGGGTGGAGCGTTGCACAAACAAAAAGGAATGACATCGTATGCAAAAGTACCCTAAGGAAAATTGAAAGTGGTCTTATCTTGCTCTTCCGAGCTGATTTGAATCTGATTGTACCCACTAAACCCATCTAGGAAGGAGAAAAACATTTTCCCTGCCAGACCATCTAACACTTGATCTATGAAAGGTAAAGGAAAATGGTCCTTTTTAGTGGCTTTGCGCAATTCCTGATAGTCGATACAGATTCTCCACTTACCATTTTTTTTGGCACTAGCACCAAAGGAGAGACCCATTCACTGTCAGAGATGGGATAGATGAATCTTGCATCAAGCAATTTCTGTAGTTCTTCCTTAACAATATCTTTAAGTGCTAGATTCATCCTCCTTTGAGGCTGCCTAACTAGTTTGCAATATTCCTTGATGTATATATGATGAGTACATACTGAAGGGTGCACTCCCTTCATCTCCTTATAACTCCAGGCGAAGGCATCTAGATGTTTTCTCAGTAGGCTGCACAGTTCCTTCTCCTAGGAAGTGGATAGGGATGGATTGATTTTCAAGGTTCTTTCTGGGCCAAACTCTATATTCTTAACACAGAGAGAAGTGGAGTCGGCTGCACAAAGATTAGTTGAGGGGTTTTTTTTGGTTTCTCTTACTATGTCCTCTAATGTTGATACACTGGGAGGTGGATTCTGAATCAAATTTCCAATCATATCATCCTCATCTTGATGTTTTCCTCCCATGGTGATTTCTAATGCACAAAGGGTGCAGAATAAACTTCATCCTCATCTTCCTCCTCCAACCAGAGAGGTAGATGATGTTCTAGCAAGGGTTGGGCAAGAGGATATAGGATTAACTGCTTGGACATGTGCCCATTCTTTATGGTCATGTTCCTAGCTTGACAGCTGATGTAGGCATCGGTTGTAGCCAACCAGGGTCTTCCTAGAATGAGAAGATACCCAGTGAGCTTTACCTTTGGCTGGAGAACTAAGAAATCAATAGGGTACTCCCAAGAATTAATGGAGACCATCACATCTTCCACAATCCCCTCAGGGGTCACGGTGGAGCAGTCTGCTAGCTATAGCATGGTCATGGTCTTCCTCAAGGAGCCCTAGAGGTTAAGTTTGAGCATTGTGTCCTTTCTCATCACATTAATGGTAGCTCCCAGATCAATCAAGGTATGTGTGATCATGGTGCCATTGATGTGGACATCAACTACTAGGCTTCTAGGGTCCAATTATTTTGGACATATTACCTGCCCTAACATCAAGTCGGACAGTTGTCCTATGATATTAATGGTTGGGGCATCTCTCTTATGCCTTCCTATATGCCTAAAGCACTTCTATTTGGTCAACCTATTGTAGATAGGCACATATTTTATGGCTTGGAGAAGTGGTATCTTCACACATAAATGTTTCAATTCTCTCTAGGGTTCAATTTCTTCTGGGGTAGGCTAGACTATCATGGATAGTCTCTTAGAAAAGGGTGGAATTGCTTTAGGTTCACTTTCCTCTTTATCTTCCTCAACCTCCCCAGGTGGAGGCTAGCTATCTGGGAGAACTTTCCTAGATCGCAAGTTAATTTCCTGAATCTCCACATCATAAGTTGGGCATGATGCTTCCCCACTATACACTTGTTGAGCATGTCTATTGTTCAGGTTTGGATTTGGTTGGGCGGGCATTTGGGGTTTCTTTGGTGGAGCAGGAGGTAACGATTGTGGTTGGGCAAGTGGTAGAGGTAAAAGAGTGGGAAGAGAGTTGTATCGGGGCCTCCACCCCTAATGAGATGCATTCCACTGAGGTTGTGGCTGAGCATAGGATTTAAATGAATGGGTGGCTAGTTGGGCATGATATTGAGATGTGAAGGACCAAGGAGGAGGCGTGGACCAGGAAGGATGAGCAAGAGGGCCCCAAGAAGGTATGGAAGTGATTTGGTTGGGGTTGTAGTATGCCTGAGATGTCCCTTGCATCCCCTGCTGGTATGGTCTAGGTCCATGCAACCTTCTTTTGTTTATGTAATAGAGTTGTTCAGTGACTCCCTCAGCCCCTTGATATACAACTTTAAATCTAGGCAAGGAAGGGCACTTATCTGTAGAATGATTCTCTTCACAGACTGAACAAACCTCTATAGAGTTCAATGGGCAGTCATTCCTGGGATACCTCCTGGTGCATCTAGGGAAAAAAATGGCCAAAGCCTTATCTACTTCCTCTTGTTTCCTTTTGATATGTAAGGTATCCATTTGCATGGCAAGAGTCTGCAACATCTCACTCTTAAAGTCTTCCAGCATGTTTCCAATTTCTCCTTCAATGGATGAGTTAGAGGAAGAGGTATTGGCTATGGGTTGACTCCCCCTACCTTTCTTTTTGGTTGCTCTAGAATGGTTTCTAAAAACAGTCTTTATGTCCACATAGGATAGTTGGTAGATGTCTCCCTCGGCCAGTAGATGGAGGGTGTCTAAAACATCTTCCCGAATTCCCCTGAGCAGGACCAGATTCAGAGACTCAGGGTCAAGTGTACACCTGACCCTTTTGTAACTGAGTTGGAACCTCTCTTCATAGTCTTCCAGGGACTCGTGACTTCCTATGGTCATTCATAAAATTTATTCTTTAGTATCTTTTAACCTACAATAGTATCGATACTTGTTTTTAAAGGTTTACTGCATCTGAGCCCAAGTTGTGATGTTATTGCCAGGTAATCCCATGAACCAGCGCAGTGTTGTATCCTTGATAGTAGAAGGGAACAGTTTCAACTTTCTCTAATCTTCTGCATAGTCATAGGTTCGACAGATGACAGCAAACTCGAACAAAAAGGTGTCAGGATCTTCTGTAGTCAGACCATGGAAATGAGGTAGCGTGGAAGGGCTTATATTCTTCATTTTGGTGTTCCCATTGGTCTCCCGAATGGGAAAGGTACCCTCTATTCTCTCTCCATTCCCCTAGCATTTTTTTTCAGCCATTGGCTCCAAAGGAATGTTTTCTTCTTCTTCTTCCCCTACGGGTTCTTCAAATATGTCTTGTTGTTTACCTAAGGGTTCTTCTTGATCGCAACCATTGAAGAAGAGAGAAGGTTGGTTGTGTGAAGCAAAGGGTGTGTCGGGAAAAAATCTTCCTGTGTTATGTCTATTCCTATGAGGCATGAAAGGAAATATTTTTTGGTTGGTTTTTGTTTCATTTTCCCCACACTAACAGTACCTGCAGAAACTGAAATTGTGATTGAACAAAACAAATTACAACTAACTGAAATGAACTTACTAAAATGAAATTTGCAGAATTGAAGAGGAAAGAAAGGAAATGCAGAACTGAAGGAAAAGGGATGACTAGTCTAATCTTGCTGACATGAAATTTGCGGAATTGAAAAGGAAAGCAAGGAAATGCAGAACTGAAGGAAAAGAAAGGACTAGTATACTTTTGCTGAAATAAACTATTAGTAGAATGTTGCAATAGAAAATAGAACAAAGCATTAATCACAGAATACTCTAACGCTTCCCCGGAAATGGTGCCAAAAAGTGGTGAGCACCAGTATTGCAGAAATAATGTTGCAACTCCTAGGCTGCCTACTTTACTCTTATCAACCCGGTAGTTCATAACAAATTTGGAAGCGTCAGTGCTGTATGCACAAGTACTAGTTCTCACTGCAGGTTGTCACTTGGTCAACCAGTGCAAGATCACTAGGAGCTCAAGCCAACTTCTATGGATTCCAGAAGAAGCTCTATATGTGATGAAAGGAAAGAAAGATTACTCTATAGATGTTATTCTAACTACAGAAAGGAGAAAGACTGAAATGTAAAGCAAACCTAGCAAACCCTAATTAACCAACTAATTCTACTTTTGCATAAAGCACTATGAAAACCATGAAAGGAATGACATTACCTACTCAAGGAAGTAAACAACATCTAACTATGCTATTTCTGGAAGTAAATAAGCAAAGAACATATTTTTGGATGTTTATGTACTTTTATGTGAGTTTGACATGCATGTAATTTATTGTGTGCGAGTGTAGTAGTGAATAGGTGGTGTTGAAGGGTGGTATTGGGACTTGAGAAGATGTAGGATGGTGTGGATGGGTCTTAGGAAGTCTCAGGTGGCCTTCTGGAGGCTTTTCCCACACTCGGCCTTCAAAAGAAATACTACAAGAAAATCTACAAGAGGACACAAGAAATCTACAAGAGGAAAATAGGGAATCTACAAGAGGAGGCCGAGAGTAATTTTCACTGTTTTGAGGGTGTGAGAGTGGGTGGAAAAGGTGGATGAAGGTTGGAATGAGGTGTTAGGGCACCTAGGGTCTACCATGAATCACCAGGAGAGAGAAATATTATTGGGTTTGCTTAAGGAGAGAGGAAGAAGTTCTATGGAAAAGTGCAGGAAATTAAGGCAGAATTGAGGTGAGATTTGGGAGACCTATAGGGCATGGATCAGATGGAGGGTGTGATTGCTAATAAGCTAGCCTACTGATGGAAGAGATATGCTGCATAGACACAGACTATCAACCAAGGACATCAAGCAACAAGTGAAATGAATGCATTTAGGAAAAACAGAGTTTTGCATAAAAATGGTCTAAACTATGATCTATGAAAGGAAATTCTGAGAAATGTTGTAGGAGAGGAAAGCATGAAAGAATACTATTGCAAATCAAGAAGTGAGCGTGAGGAAGAAGATCTAAAGCAAAGTAAAACTGGACTATTAACCTACTAAAAAGCTGCAAACACTAGAAGTCCTATGAAGGAGGAAAATCCGTGTTTTTGGGGCAGCAAGAGGGTCTTTGCCTCAAATCATGGTCCCAAAGGGAGGAAGAGAGGCCAAGGAACTATTGCTAGCCTTTTTAATCTTTTCTGATCATTGTTTAACCTGCTATAGAAAGCACAAATGGAAGCAAACAACTAAATCATCAAAAGCAACCTATTCTTAACTATAAAAAGAAATACATCTAACAGCAACCTAATCTATAAACTGAAATAAAACATACAAATACAAGTAAAGAGGAGCTTGGCTACTTGGATTGGGCCCTAACCCAAGAGCTTCAACCCTCTAAGGTAACTCAGTGCTAGCTCAAAAAGGATTCCATCTTTATTATCAAAACAATAGCAAGATTACATGAAACTATCACAAAATAATAAGCTCGAAGTTGAAGCAGAGTTTACATAAGCAAAAATCCAACAAAAATCTGACCCTAGTAAGGCCCTAGGCCACTCTACTTATAAAAATGAAGCTACCAATAGCTTCCTTAAAATCAGGGAGGCTTGGCTCCCAAAACTCGAGATAATCATTAGTCATCCTCCACTTGCTCGGTTGCCTTCTAGTGCATGACTCCGTTGCTTGTACTCCGAGCTGAATGAAGGGGAATTCAAAGTGAGGAGTAATAAATGAGGGGGATTCCCTCCTATAATTCCTCTCCTTTGTCCACTTCGAGTTATTGCTACCATTTGTCCATTCTATCCTTGATTTTGACCTTGAAACTCATAATTAATCTGCATTAAATACATGTTAGACCACATGGCACAATAACTAACTCAACTCACTCTATAAGCATAAATATAATCAGAAAAACATACTGTCATGCAGAAAGAGTTATTTTTGCGGACAAACCTAACCTCCCTAGGAGTCTAAGACTCTCTAGTGACAAACAAGACAAACAAGAGCAATCCTTCTCT
>APFE030862130.1:0-13382 GCA_000404065.3 Pinus taeda
TAATACAACTTCCTTTCCTTCCATAGAAACTTTCATGAAAAGTTCTTGAAAATTAAAAGCTATTGTACCCAAGGATTGTAGCCATTGGACTCCTAATACAACATTAGCACCTCCCATTGGAATGGAGAGCATTGGGCTAGTCATACATATTCTCCCATGGATAGCTTGATATTATGGCACTTTCCAGAGAAATTTATTGTTCCTCCATTTGCAACCATCACTTGACACTCTGGTGCTGGATATAAGAAGCAATTCAATTCTTTTGCTACCTTACATTGAATAAAATTGTGAGTACTTCCTGAATCAATCAACACTATTACCTTTTTCTTCTTGATTTGTCCTTCTATCTTGATGGTTTGAGGAGTGGTAATTCCCGCCAATGCATTACAAGATATGGTCGGATTCATTTGTTCTTCATCTAGGCTTTGTTCCTGGAGTATATCCTCTTCTTTTGACCTTTCTTGCTCCTTTTCTTCTTCCTCTTCACAATCTATGTAGAATAATTTCTTCTCAGCACACTTATGACCCTTAGTGTATTTTCTATCACAACTGTAACAAAGCCCTTTTGCTCTTTTTTCTTCCAATTGTTGTGGTGTCAACCTTATAGGTTGTGGAAGACTAGGGCAAACAACACTTCCGTCTTTATAGTTGTGAGTGGTATGCTTCTTGGTTGCCAAAATTTTGCTTTCCATTTTTCTTGCTAACCTGAATGCCTTCTCTAATGAATCAGGTTCCCAAAGGCGAACATCATGTTGGATATTATCCTTTAAATTCCCTATGAACACATCAATCCTATGCTCCTCTGGAATATTTTTTACCCTTTTGTTCAATTTTTGGAACTCCTCAATGTGCTCCATCATTGAACCCTTTTGTTTGAGACTTATCAATTGGCTAAAAAAAGTGTTGCTTTTTGTATCCTCATAATGCGCTGTCATTTATTCCATAAAAATTGCCCAGGTGATAATTTGTTTACGAGAGCAAAGCCATTGATACCATACAAACTGATTTGGTTCCAAATACAAAGTTGCAATACGTACCTTTTGTGTGTTTTGCACATTATTGAGATCGAAAAATTACTCCATCTGTAGTATCCATGTTGCGGGATCCTTACCATCAAACTTCCTCATATCGATTTTTGGAATATGGTGGGTCTTCGATCCAACATTAGAGTCTATAAAATCATGATTAACATTTATTTTGTTCTCATAATGAGTTTCTTTTACTACCCTTTCACCATTAGTGACCATTTCTTGTAGCAACGTATTCAAATTTATCTTCAATTCTTCCATCTTATCATCCATGCCATCCATTTTAGCGTCCATGACATTCATCTTAGCTTCCATGACATCCATCTTAGCTTCCATGCCATCCATCTTAGCTTCTACACCTTTCTTTAAACAATCCATCTTAGCTTCTATGCCTTTCTTTAAACCATCCATCTTAGCTTCTACATATTTCTTTAAAACATCCATCTTAGATTTTGTTACTTTTTATGCAAGTGACATTTGTTGCACTGGTCTCATAATTTTGATATATCATGTTGCATTTCTTCCTCTTCTTCATGAGTCATGCTATAACTTTCATGTTGCTTACTAGGTGCTTGCATTTTCTTTCCTCGGGGCATCAATTACAGATAATAATGCTTTACTATTCCCTTTGAATTCCTTCAAACTAATCTTTCAAACCAAGCTTATGCAAAAAATTTAAAAAAAAAAACTACACACCTTTTTTCACTTTGTAGGAGCTCGATATTGAATCTGATGTATCTTTGTAATTTTCGATCATCCAATTCTAAAATCGCAACCAGTAATAGCCCTCTGTGTCCTCTTTCTAATGCCACAAATCTAATCGAATTTAGATTCTCCAAGGCAGAGTTATGCACAATCTCCCAAGATGACCTGATTATAGACCTTTCCAGAAGAGCGAACTTGTATGAAGTGCCACGTGTCAGTATTTTTACCTTAGTATCTAAAAACTATACACAAGAAACTAAAGTCCGTCCTCTTTATGTAGCTTCTTACGAAATTTCAATCTAATGCTCGAAACAAAAGTTATGACGATTTTCCCAAGGTCACCTGTTTGGAATGTAATTCAGGAGTCTGCAAAAAGGACAACTTCCTCAGATAAGATCTCCGCAAATATAGTGCTAAAAGCTATGAAATTTGGACCCGAGGTTCAGTGCAATTTCGTCTCAAATGGGTTTTTTGTTTCGCTTCTGAAACGTCGCAGAAAAAAGTTATAGCGAAAATGCCACGATGACCTATTTGGAGCAGCAAAACCCTAGAATCCAAAGCTCTAATACCAAATGTTATGAAACCAGCTCACAAAAAGATAGAAAAATAGTTGAACGCCTTAGAATTCAACCTCTTCAAGGGGGAAACCTCCTTTACATTACAAAAATGAACAATTCTTCGATCATACAAATGACAAAACCTTCTTTCTATATATAGGAGTCTAAGGGGTCACAATATAACCAATCCGACCTAACCATAATAATATAAAGGCACAAAAATAACAATAGAGGGATTCTATGGGGCACAGTAATAACAATATGAGGACAATAGGGGCACAACAATATTAATAAGGGATACAACTACAATAGTAATGGGGGTATCACTAGTATTACAGGGACCTAACATTCCTCTAGAATTAAAATAGTTGGCTCTCTTATAAACACTTTAAATGAAATGTGAAAATAAGGATTCTAAAATGGATCTGTCCTCTTTTTGGAGAATTGACTAGAATTGCATCGATGCTCCTGCATCACTTATTTTTAATTGCTTAAATTTTTTGGTTATTCCCTTCTCACAGAATAGTTGGGGCGATAAAAACAACTTCATATTTTTTGGTGTCCCACCCTTCTTTGGAATAAGCTGGAAAAGAATTTCCAGAATTTCAGCACAATACAAGATATACCATTTAATCTCTACAATCAATTTAGAAATTCAGAACAGAAGCTCATATATGAATCCAAAACCTATATTGTGCACACTGCATTTACATTATAAAAATTCTTAAACAACTGAGCAATAAATAATCTTTAGGACATAGATTTATTTGACAGCTAGTTAGGGCTTAATCTTTTAAATTTTCCACTCAAAATTTTGATTTGCATTGTGACAAGAAGGCAATAGCTTCCTTTGGGAATGACACAAAAGAAAATTTAATTATTTGAGTTGGCAAAGCTTAGGGCTAAAATCTTAACACCATGTTCAAGCATCTGTGTTCTCATTGTAACTTGAGACGCCCACACTAACACCTTATCTATTCACTATTTTCTTTGGCACTCCTAAAGTCTAAAATTCATTTGGTGAAACATGGGGCTCAAAACCTCACTTCATGCTTATTAAGCATCGAGTCCCTATTTATTAGGCACCCACATTCTCCTCTATGTTTGCACCTGCATTTCCAACTTATCTCATTTATGTGAACACTCTTGACAATGCCACCAATCATTGTACAAGAGAAATGTGCAAGGTTAGCAGGAATACTCATCATGGATGGATATGACTGACACATAAGGAAAGGAAATAGGTATAAGAATATACGCCACTAAAAAAACAGTTTATATGGAAGAATAAACTATTAACAATTGCATTCTATAGTTTTCTTGGGAGAAACATCCACAGGTATGTGGCTCCATGCATGGAAGATAGGAGGTCTGTCTGGGCAGCATATCACTTAATTTTGGGTAGATATTTCCTGTTGAATATAGACGATGTCAGAGGAATACATGTTGGATGTTTTTCTGTGCTATTTGGTGAGGTTTATCTTTGTTACAGGCTGCAGGAATAGAGATTCTACAGTAGCTTGTTGCTAAGACTATTCAATGGGTATGAAGGCATGTATAAGTCCTCTCTAGGACGCATATGCCCAGGCTTGAGTGCAGATAGGTCATAATTCTTCCATGTAGTTTTGGATTGTTTCAAGATTCGTTGACGAGGAGATACCAAGCTCTAAATCAGTGATTGGGTGTCTTCTATGGATAATCACAGTAATTGAGGGAGAGGAGAACGAGGGCTGAAGCTAACAGCCCTAACCAGTGACTAGGATTACCATCAACACTTGAAGCTAATTGTGTTTGTGCCCTAACCAATATTCATAATTGCAGTATAGAAATCTCCAGCATATAGGAGGATATACTTAAAGATTGAAATCTTCTATGATCCTTGGAGATAGGGCCGAACCTCTGTAGATGCTTGATTGAAGTATTACAACCCTCATTTTAGAGGATCGTATCATTCATAAAAGAATAATTTCTCTTTGATATTCTAAGATCCCTGGAACGTTTCAGATGACATCTATGGTTTCACATCCATCTCATCCCTTTTTGGTTCATTGTATATCACTGAGCATTTAAATCCAAGTTGTTAAAGGGTATATTGAAGACAACCCATCTTGAGCATGAGTACTGGACCTTTGCTAAGAGTTTGTTAACAATTCTGAATATAAGGATCAACCTTGATTATCCTATGATGCATACTTTCTGGGAAATTTTTCAGATCAACGAGCAATATTAGATAATCAATGATTGTATTGCTCTAACTTTTGCAGCAGTTTTTTTGGGGATATATGTATATATATATGTTATCGACATAATCCGTCAGTTCTGTGAAGTCATTATGGGAGATGTATTGATCACTTGATATCTCAGGGCAATACATCCTTTATTCTTAATACCAACTCTAAGGTTCTGTTGATGCCTCAAAAATCGCTGCAACAACATCGGGGAAAACCACCTGGTCTGAACCTTAAAGGAAGCTCCTTTTCCGTTTGGTGTGGTGGCTCCAACTGGAAATAATGGGACCAGTTTCCAAATGATGGATAAATGGTGGGTTTTTCTGATATATAATGATAATGAATGAATGATTTAATCTAAAAAGTAGAAATATGAACAACTATCCTATCCCAGGAAATTTATGTGTTAGTGTAATGTTTGATAATCTTTTTTCACAAACAGGCATAGAGATGACTCTATTGGTAAAATAAGACATTTATTCATATGATAATTACTTTGTTCAAGTAGTTGAACAAAGTAATCATTAAAACATTATTACACTATTCTTTATATATCATTAACACAGGTATGATTGAAAGAATAACACTCCTTTAACATTCAATAGTGATAAGTATAAGGATTGTTGTTGAAACACATACATATATCAAATGATAGCAATATTAAACAAATGTTGATTCACATGAAATAATGAAACAAGAGCATAGATAATAGTACCATATGTTATTTGGATCACTCCTTATATCAATCGCATTCAAATTCCTTCTTCCAACTTAGAAACACTTTCACAACAAGGCAATAGTACACATCCCATCAAAGCTTTCTTCGATAAAATTCGGAATACTGGCCCAGTCTTTATAAAAAAAAATATACTAGAAGCACAATAGTGTGACTTCCAGATTTGAGTTTATACAAAAACTGAGGACCCTTTCTAAATGCATGAAAGGGATTATAAATACTAATTAGGCTAACTAATTAGAAAAATAAAATGCTATTAATTGGTACAACTAAATCATGAGTATCTTCTCAACAATAGATTTGTTAGTTGAATTGAGGCTTTTGTGATCCATAATAGTTGAAAGAATAACTTCGGCGTAAATCACATGTAGACAGACATTTGTCGATGCATTTCGAACCAACCAGTGTGGTTCATTTGTTTGCAGTCAGCAGCCTGATTCATTGTTTCGGATGATCTCCTTTTGGTTTGAGCTGGCAGATAGCAAGCATCGGTTCCAATTCTGGAGGACAAGTGAGATGAGAATGCAGTTGAGTTGAGTATGTGGCATCATGGATTTCGGGAATGATACAACCAATCACATCAGTTAAACATTTGAGGGTGGCCCTTTGACTGTATGGTTTAACTGAGAAAAACAAAAAGGTATCCCAAGTTAAACTTTGGATGTCGGCAATTAATCTTTCATTCTTCTCCAATTCTTGATTGCATGCTTGTTCCAATGCTTTAGCTGACGACAATTTCCCTAGAGTGCACTGCGAAATCATGTTAGACAGATAAAGGGTGTTATTGATTAACTCAATTAAATTACTGGTAGACAATCTGCATCTTGAGATTTGTCTCTCTGCTTTCATTAGCTATGACTGCCATTCTAGGAAAAGGATCTCTTTGTGTGACTCTAGAATTTTAGGCAGATTCGCGACTTACCCTTCACTGGTGTCTTGCCAAGCAAGAAAGTGAGTTAGAGTCTCATCGACCTGTTCCAAATCCTGCCTAACATCGACTGATTTATCAATTATTGATGCAGTAATCTCACAAAGGGGCTCAACCAGAGAAATGTTATGACATAGCAGTCTTAGTTGTGTAACCAATGCTTTGTTGATCTGGAGAGCTTCAGACCTGAAATCTGTTGGTTGTGGAAGACTTTTGAACTTTTCTACTTGATGTGATAGCTGAGCGATTTGCTCGTCTTTCGTCTTCATCATTTGTTCATTCATTGTCTTTATCCTGGCCAATGCTTTGGATAATTCTTTTTGTTTTTGTACTGTGCTTAAGTCTATTCTCTGTTTCTCCTCGAGAAATTGCTTATTTAATTGATTGTTTATCTGCTACTGTGTTTATAGTTGTTGTTCTAACTATTCAATTTTTTGTTGTCTTTCGGACACCTGTAACTGCAATGAAACAATTGTTTGGTATCTTTCCTTAAGTAGATTGCTTACTTCTGAGGCTTTATCCATAGTGGCTACCGAATAAGCTCCGGCATACTGAGAAAGTTTTGTAAGGTCATCGGAAGGGTTAAACTCTTCTTTCCACACCACATTAGCTGTCTCTGTTTGTGCTGGAAACGGGGAAGATTGATCAAGTATCCTCCTTTTCCTCTGTCTTTTCACTACAGCCCTGTGTTTAGGATTGTAAAATATGTCTAATGGAGGTATGTCTTCTATTTGCAAAATAATCTGATCGGATGGATCCTTTGGAATTATTTCTACATCTGTGCTGGTGGGTAGGTCGTTGGTTCCTTCAATTGGAACCGTTGTTGACGATGTATCTTGACCGACTGTTACTTTGGGTGTGTTGGTACCTTGTGAACCTTCCAGATTACTTATAATAGAGTCAAATTGTTGCCATTCTTAGAGGAGCTTGGGATCAATCTGGGTATCTAGATTGATGTATTTACTGCTCTTATCCTGCTCTTTCTCCTGCTCTGGTTCTTTTCCTTTTTTGGGAGTCTTATCTATAGTGGGAGATTTATCAATAATTTGCTTTTCAGGCTCACTCGACTGAGTTTTTGGGGTTGTCGCTAATAAGTCCAGAGGTAGAGTTTGCAACCTCTGTTTCCTGAGCTTATTAAATTCTACTAGCCCTTCATCATTATATTTCATTTTGGCCAGTGTTTGTACCTGGAATAATGATTCTGCTGAAGAAAACAGGTCATCAAATTCGTCTTTTTCATATTCAAACCTTCTTAGTTTGGCTTGTTCAAGAACAGTATAGGCAACTTTCCTTGGATCGAATTGCCTGTTAGGAATAGTTGCGAGATTGCGCATGTTTATCTTTTCTGACTCTTTTTCAGCATGCTTATAATCGTGCAGAGTATAAACACTGCATCTCAAAGGAAATGTAGGCCAAGCCTGTTTTTTGGAATTCCTAAGGGTTTTGGATATTCTTGCTGTTGTTATTTGGTAAGCCAATTCTTGAGCTAACAGCTTATCGGGTACATACAAAGGAAGGACATGAGGTCTTGTGAGACTACCAAAAACCCTTATATATGTAAACTTATCTTCCCCGAACCAATTCCCTAAAGTAGTCAAGTCAATCTCTGCTTCCATTGAAATATTTGGGGTAGGCTTGTCAAAAATGGCATAATAGATAGGCAACAAAAAACCATTTCCAATTTGGTACAAGTAGTCTTTATAGTGTGCCTTCCATAGCTTTTGGTGATAAATGTGGATTGGCTGAGGGTCTTGTGAAGTCCATCTCCACCCGAGTATGGGAAATTCAGAATTAAAGCAAAGAGTATCCATAACATAAGCACTGTAGTAGAAAGGGGGAATAGTTCTGGTGGTTACGCATGTATTTGATCTAAATTCAAGAATTGCAGTAGCTAACTTGTCGGACAATATGTTTGCCAATTTATCATTTCAGTATTAACCGTCGCTTCCATCAAAGGAACCATTTCAATAGTAAACTTTGTAGAATCATGCAATCCCCACATTCTACACATCATTGCCCCAGCATAACAGTAAGGAGAACACAATGAATCTACAGAGTACTTACCTGATCATTCATGTTTGTGCTTTTCGGGATTTTGTCTCCACTGCTTAATTGGGGCCGATTCAGTTTCGTTCTCTTCCGCGAACTTTTCAAGAAAGGATTTGTTATATTTCTTTTTAGGTTCAAGCAGGTGATACATCTTCCTTAAGTCATCAGGCTGAAATGAGCCAAAAATCCTTCCGTCAACTGTGAAAAATGTTATGTTTAAAACCGGAATCTCTTCTACTGCCCATTGCACTACATCAGTGTATGGAATAATTTTCTCACGTGCTGCTATCCTGTGCAAATACGAATTAGTCAAATCTTTAAGGGAAGCTTCCGATTTACTAGTTGAATCTGCAGTAGCTCCTCCTGATGCTTCCTCAGGCTCCTCTGCTTCAATTAAATTATACTTGCTTTTCCAGCTTGTATTTCCGAGGCCGAGACAAGTAGTGTCGGTGATTAAACCTTTCTTACTTGGTCGTGGATCATTAGCCGACTGCAGTGTTGCTGTAGGAGCCACTGCTGCCGCAGATCTCTTGGATTTCTTTCCCATTTGTTCCAAATTTGTTATTTCGGCGGAGTTCTGCGCAAAGAATGAAACCAACGTGATACAGAGAGTGGGTAGTATGAGCTAATATGAAAGAATTATATCAATTAGTGAATAATCAAAGATTATAGTGAAACTGCCGCGAATACAATCTAAGGGAAAATCTCGGCATAACTGCTTCAATAATTGGTTGTTTTAACCTGTCAATCATGGTAAAGGAGTTTTAAATACCCATCATATCGTTTATATGCCGAATGATCCATTCAAGCGTGGCTTGGATTTTTGGCGGATAATCGAAAGTAAATCACAATTGGTGATTGGTAACATGAACGGGAAGGCTTTAATAATAGTCCAAAATAATGCATGCAAGCCTTTTTAAATATGTTTTTTGAAACACGCGCCTTGATTTAATGCATCACAATCGGAGATGGGTTTCGGTCTTATTACTTATGTTATTGCAAAATTTCCGATCGCCGATAGCGATACACCTTATCGCATCGGAAGATTTGAAGGTGTCTTAAACATGCACTGGGTTGCATCCTCCGATTGCCGATAGCGATATCGCATCGAAGGAATGAGGAAGGGTCTTTTATTACACTTGCTATTCACCTTTCTCGATATCCGATAGTTATTTGCTTTTCAGATCGGAGTAAGTCAATAGGTGCATGCATATGTTTTCTTTATCGTTGCATATGTGACTCACGATCGCTTTATTGCAATAATAAAGAACTTTATTTTTTATTTACAAGACCGATTTCATTATGGTTCAAAAGGTTTATTAAAATAGAACATTTCCATTGGACCTTTTGATGAAGAATTTTCTAATGATGAGTTAATACCAATTTATTCACACATCTATGTCTAAAAGGGACCCATTTCATATTATGATTTTAAAGAAAAATTTTATTGAAATGGGGAGTTGTTGTATAGCACAACAGGTTCTAAGTGACCTTGCTTTGAACTTGATTTAAGAATCTTGATCTCTAATGATGATGTAATCCTAGCAATGTTTGATTGATGCTCTTCTTGAAGGTATCTCTACTCATTGAAATCAACAATTAACTTCGCCACAATAATTATGGGCTATGCTTAAAGCCTGACCTATTAAGTTTTCTGTTGGTAATTAAGGAAACCATATTTTGTGCTAAGAGGTTCAGATTTGAAGATTGAAGTCGAAGAAAACAGAAATGTAAGGAATTCTATTACATCTCATATTCGATGCCTTGACAACATTATCCTATCTCTGACCTTGATATCAAATTATAGTATCATTTTCTTCAAAGTCAAATGCCTTATCATATTGTGAAATGTGGCTCTTGGTTGTCAAATCTACTTGACCTTCTCTCTCTTGAATTATTGAAAACATTCAAAGCTAAGAATGGAACATCTCAGAGAGCAAAGGTATTAGCTTGATGGAAAGTCATTTTCAAATCATATAAGTGACAACTGAATTAGGATAGTTTTATGAAGATATTTTTAAGATTCAGGTTGAAAATTGACTGTGTGTAGAAGTTGTCATGGAATCATTAATAAGTAGAAAAGGGTTCTGCTCTTGTTGTTAAGTTGTATCACTAATACACATCATTGGATGAATGTTGCGGTGAACCTGTCAAAGGCTGAAACATTCAGATCAAGGACACAACTTGTTTTTGCTGATGAATATGTATAAGGAAATGTTGAGATTAGTTACTGCTAGACATGTATTACTATTATATCTGGAATAAAACTAAGAAGCCTTGTTAACAAAAAAATGCTTGTATGGACCATATTAGTATATTGAGTAATGATGGGGTCATCCTGGAAGTATGAAGATCTGTAGCTATCAAGGATAATATCATGTGCAGTAAAGATACAATATCAGTGGCATTGCCTATGAATGACATCCCTGTACATGTAGCACAACATCATTTATGCTCTATTTTTCAGCCCACCATTTTGTATGATATCGCTACAAGTCCAGTAGCGGTGGTGATATGTTGTAGGCCCTATATGTTGATTCTTGTGTTATAGGATTGTTCACAATCAAGATGTAAACAAGTCAAATGCATCTTTTAAAGCTTTTATTCTTGAAGATCGGCTAGGAAAAGAATGGCCTTTGTTGAAATCATCTCAAGAAAGTTGTCTTCTCCTGATTAAAGAAGAACCTTGTCAATTCTTCAGAAAGTTCCTCTTTGGTATGGAGCTTCCTTGAAGCCCATACGAGAAGCTCGGGAAATTAAACATAGCAAGGCTCTACTATAAAATCTTTGGATTAGTAGAAAGTTGAAGACAGACCTATGAATACAATTTAAGTATGAGGGAGCTACGATTCAACTATTGATGACATTTGTCCTACAGATGATAACCCTCTCATTTATCAAAGTAAGAGGGAGATTTTTCTTGAGGGGTAAAAATGAAGGGCTCTAAGATTAAAAGGTTTGATAAGATGGAGATGTTGTTAATTTGGACATAGTCATCTTATGAGATCTGATTAAATTGTTTAATTGAATTTTATTCTTCCAAGATAAGATGTTGTTATTTTGAATAGAACAAAAATAGTTTGCAAGGCTCCCATGACAAAAGGGATGTACCTCTGTATACCAATAGAAATGGTAAATGTCTTGAACATATTCAACTACAACAAGTTTATTTTCATGACCTGCTTCGTCAATGTTGGGCAAGTCCCCTTCCTCTTCCATGACATCTCACTCAATAGCTCCAGATGCAAGTTGATTAATAGAAACCATTGGATGGAAATTGGAGCTATGGATTAGACAAACCCTTCACTTGCTTTTGCAAAAGAACGGAGTAAAACTTTGTGAATAAAAAGCACCATCTACACATGCTAAAATAAGAGCAGTGGACCAAATGCTCCTAACCTCACTTCTGGCAGTCAGTGTTGATGTAAAATCTCGTGGAAGCCTTGTCTTCCATTTTGATGCATCAGTCATTGGCATTATTCTTGAGACACCTTTAGCTACAAGTGGGAAGAACCTATACTTGGATGCATTTGAAGCAGCTTTGCCTGAGATGTCAACAATTGAAGGCCTTGGTGGTCTCCCTGAGGCTGAAGTACATTTGCTAGAGAGGTCAGTAGTAGAAGGCCTCCCTGAAGCTGAAGAGTGTTTACCTGAGAGGCCAGTAGTAGAAGACCTCCCTGAAGCTGAAATGTTTTTACTAGAGAGACAGTAATAGAAGGCCTACATTGTATCCTTGAACTTGATGGATCATTACTTGAGACCTCAACATTCGAAACCCTAGGTAGTTTGCCTGAAATTGTCACGTGTATGTAAGGGTCCAACATTGGAAATCCCAAGTGATTTTCCTGAACCTGCTACATGCTTGGATTTTGAAACCAAAGTTTATCTAATGCTTCCCTTTTCATCTTTGTTCCTCTATGGCCCCAGTGGCTGAATGGTAGCAAAACAAAACCAATGGAAGTAAAATAAATACATGTAAACCATCCCAACTAAACAGGAAAGCAAAGAACCCTATTATTGACCTCAATATATCCACACGCAATTACCGATTTGAAACAGAGGCCAACATATAAAGCCTAGTAGTAGTGAACTCATATCATTCACCTCATGTTGCACACTAACATCTGGGGATTGATATATGATAAATAAATCAAAGAGTTGTTTAATCACACACAATTTATACAACCATGGATGATATACATACCATGGACGATGACTTTGTTGTAGCACTCGTATTCTTGACATCAACACCAAACCTCCTACACACCCAATTCTAATTGTTAACTCTAATTGGTAAAAACCCCAAAATATCTGCAAAAGACTAGAGCATCATATTGGGAAGTTGAATCTAACTTGGAATCTTCTTATCAGCAAGCTAATTCTGCTTCCTAGATTTCCCGTGGACATAGAATTACACACTCAAAGCATCACATACACATTTTTCTTCATCAACCCTCGCCAGAAGAGGGTTTAAAATGCCTGAATAAGCATATGGCTAGAGTAAAATGCTTGACCAGAGAGGCTAAGCTCACAATCAAAACTTATTTATAAAACTGAAGTTTCCACTATGTGTTGATAAAACATGAGTACTACATAAGGGTTTTGCAAATTTAATAAAAAAAATACATATCTTCTAAGAATGAAAAAACCTACTTACTCTAGCTTGATCTCATCACCCTCATTGGGTTTTGAAGCATGGCACCCTAGGTTCCCAATGTCTGATAAAACCCTTCTAAGCCTTGTTTTGGCCCACTCACCACTACATCATAGAGCATGCATATAACCTCTATAAAGTCGATCTTTGTTTTACACTAGTCATATAGAGCCATTGATATTTATATAAACACTAATAAAGATGTACTGCATATTTGTTGATATTAGGTTTTGGTGAAAAGACAAACACAAATCATTCAGTAACTATTGAACAATCAAACCCATCCAAAACTGATAAGGAATCCATAACTGAGTGTGATCCTGACCTTAAACATAAATTCTAGAATTCTAGAATCTTACCAGCTATCTTGGAGATTCTGGGATAATGGTGATACCAATAAGCAACAAAAAACTGGGAACTAGCTCTACATCACCTCCCATTGACAACCTGCCTCGCACAACAATGTATATTTTTTCTTCTAGTTGTGTTCCCAAGAG